>JBBPFD010000355.1:0-19005 GCA_038363315.1 Mugilogobius chulae
TAATAAAAAAACGTGGCTCCTTTACCTCATAAGGAAGTGTGTGTGTTAGCGTATCTTTTGTGTTTAAGTTTTTAGGACTAGAACTACAGCTTCAGCCCCTTTAAAGAGAGAACTTCAACACTCTGATTGGCTGAGGCGATGATAAACTGCCCGCGCTGCACTTTTCTGTCTTCTACTACAGATAAAACTACACTTCCCATCATGCACCTGTCCCTCATTACCTCTGAACGTTTATCAGAAAATTACCGCTCGCTCCTGATTGCTTTAAAGTTTCCCGGCAGATAAAGTTCCTGAAGTTTTCCGAGACTGAACCTGGACTTAAGCCCCGGAGTCGGTCCACGCTTCGGCAAGGGTCAGAGGTCATGGAGGTTCCCCAGAGAAATAAACCGCTAATGCGCGCGGCGGATTAGCGGTTTAGCCTCCGCAGCTGATAAATGAGACGGAGCTAACGCCTGATTAGCATTTCACAGATAAAACCGACGTGAGTGGAAGGTTTGGAGAAGTTTCACCTGCACGTTCGCTTTTTGGGTGATTTTCTAAAGATTATTGTGTTTTTAAGTGGAAATAATGAACTTTATGTTGAAATATGGTGACAAAAATGAATAAAAATAAAAAATAATTAAAGCCGCAAGCGGCATTCCAACGGCCCTCGCGGGCCGTGCTTCCAGCTACTCGGACCTGATCCTACCTAAGGATGGCGCTGACGCGCCCTAAGTCAGTGTGTTATTAGACCTAACTATTTCATATGAGCCTCGTCATTATACAGACTAGACCAGAAGAGCAGCGCTTACGCGCTGCGTCGTCACGGCAACAGCGTGCAAAATACAGCTTCGGACCATAGACTTTTTTGTTTGGGGTGTCATGAAGAGTCACTGTGCCAAATTTCAGAAAGTTTGGTGAAAGTAATAAAATGTTATGGATGAAACAGAAATGTTAAAAACGCTCATTTGGATAACATGGGATTGCGCGCATTTGGCTGATTCTGGGCAGAATTTGCGGCTTTGCCGCACCTAAACCGAAAGACATATCCAAATAATTTGGATAACTTAAGCTCTCCCACTTGTGAAGTTCATGCGCACCGAGTTGGAGCCCTGTGGGGCTAACGCTCTAGGAGGAGTTCGACAAAATGCGACGTGAAGGAAAAGTGAAAATACCATTGGAATAACATGGGGGCTTGCGTGCCTTCCCGCTGCGACTCGGTTAAAAAAACTTCATGCTTCCCATTGGCTTTTTTGATCGGGAGGACCCAAATGAATTCTGGGTAAAATTTGATGCATTTCGGAAAAACTAAATTTTTTACCCTCCATGTTAACCTTTGCGAAATGTAATTTCATTCTCTAGGGGCGCTATTGCACCGATTCAATTTTTCACAACGAGTGTGTCAAGGGCACCAATGTACCAAACGCATAATTGGTTCCATTCCAATCGGACCAACTATGTAGAAACGGTAGGCAAATTAGTTTTTCATATTGCGCAAAAATGCTCGCTAAAATTTGCGGCTGCGCCGCACTGAAACCACGTGACATAAAAGCGAAATTTGGATAACTTAAGATGCCCCACTTTGTAGTTGATGTACACCGATTTTCGGGTCAGTGGGCGAAACGCCCTAGGAGGAGTTCGTCAAAGTACGACGTGAGCGAAAACGCTGACTCAGCACTTCAGTAGTTATAATCCAATATGGCGGCCAAACACTACGTCAGGGGGCGTGGCCATGATTGGCTTTTATGCATAGCTTCCTGAGAAGAATGCGTGTACCGAATTTCGTGGGCGTACGCCAAAGTTTGCGTCCGACCGACTCCCATAGGCCCAATGTAAATCGACTTTTGTAGGTGGCGCTGTCGCGCCATTTTTTTATAGGCGAAAATGAAACCTATAAAAAACAAATTTTTCGCCACTTTTGAATTTGGGCAAGTTTGGTGAGTTTTTGAGCGTGTTCAGGGGGTCAAATTAAAGATCAAAAAGCAGAAGAAAGAAAAAAAAAAAAAAAAAAAAATAATAATAATAAAAATTTTAGCAAAAACAATATATCCGTTGCCACGGCAACAACATATTATACATTTTCGGAAAGCTCTCGGCCGTGCGCACGTCCCCGTGGGGTGGAAAGTGACTGACGAGCGCTTACGCGCTCGTCAGTCACTTTCAAAGTCGAACCCCCCCATTGACTTCCATTGATTTCCATGTATTTTAGCAGATACAAGGATAATGCATGCCTACGGCATGCATTACTGAGTAGGTCATGATGCCAGGAGTTCAGTTTTAGGGTTTTTGCGCTTCGCGCTGCTTTCGTCAACAATGAGTCATTGTTGACTATTTTTGTCTTAGCAGAAGTAAGTATACACATCCCATGCCTTCGGCATGGGTTAGTTTGTAGCTCTCGCCGGGGGCGTGGTAGTGGCTGATCATGATGGCTGGGCTTCGCCCAGCCATCATGATCAGCAAGACACTTGACAACGATGATGCCTGGGCTTTGCCCAGGCATCATCGTTGAGTACCTCTGTGTTAGCAGAAGTAAGTATACACATCCCATGCCTTCGGCATGGGCTCATTTTGTAGTTCTCGCAGGGGGCGGGGTAGTGGCTGATCATGATGGCTGGGCTTCGCCCAGCCATCATGATCAGCAAGAGCGTTAGCAACGATGATGCCTGGGCTTCGCCCAGGCATCATCGTTGCAGAACCAATAGGCCCTACGCCCTGCTGGGGGCTCGGGCCTAATTAACCTTTCCCTAAACATTTTTGATTTATGCGTAGACTTGTCTTTTTGTTTGTGTTTTACTTAATTAACTGCAACTAAAAAATTTAAATAAATAAAAAATAAGTCAGTTAATTGAGAAACTTTCTTACTGGTACAGGCTCCAAAACATAGAAAAAACAAAGATATAACGTTTTATGAATCAGATTAAAAACATGTAAACGTATAAATGTAGTACACTCTTTTGTGTGTAACTGTGCACATCACTGTGACAAACTGATGCTTTTAAAGTGATGATAACTTTATTTGTTGCTCTGATAGACTTAGCAAAGCGAAGCTGGTGCTTTAGCGTCAGCTGTTTCTTGTTTGTTGAGACGAAACACTGTAAAATATAATAAATCCTGTGCATAATGTGTCCAACATAATCCAACCTCAATGCATTGAATCAAAATGTGGTTAAAATGTGACGCAACGGCACAGACTCTGCAGAAAAGTAAAATAAAAGCAAAAAAGTGACAATAAACCAGGAGTATATTCTTGTTTCCCTCAGCCTAACCCTGAATACGAGTTCGGTGTGAGTTTGATGTGGGTCGGGACCTGTGCAGGTCCTGCAGAACCTAGAGAGTGCTTAAAACCAATGTGTCCTTGTACACCATGGCTGGACAATTATTATTTCCTGGGGGCCATATTCAAACCTGGTCAAGTAGTGGAGGGCCAGACCACGTACTAGTTTAACCATGAAGTCTGTTTTTTCCCGGAGGTCGCAGCGGTCTGGTGCGGCTTTCAATGGGCTCCGTGCACGGATTTCAGTTGGCTGCGTACGTTCAAAAATGCTAACTTCTGTATGTACGACCACTTCCTGTTAGCGTTAGCATTTAGACACAATTATGTCTCTTTTTAAACACACAAGTGTCCTTTGGTGAAATATTCCTCTGATATGTAAAGTCTTTAACATGTTTTCTGTAACATTTACCACAACTGTCTGATCTAAAGAGGATTCAGTCGTTTTAAACTGATGTAGTGAAAACCTCATAGAAAAAAACAAATAAATCCTCTTTAGATCAGACAGTTGTGGTAAATGTTACTGAAAACATGTTAAAGACTTTACATATCAGAGGAATATTTCACCAAAGGACCCTTGTGCGTTAAAAAGAGACATAATTGTGTCTAAAGGCTAACGCTAACAGGAAGTGGTCGTACATACAGAAGTTAGCATTTTTGAACGTACGCAGCCAACTGAAATTCCGTGCACGGAGCCCATTCATTATACAAGCGTTCTCGCAAGAATCTACATAAATCCGCGCAGCTTTGGACAAAACCGGACCGCAGTTGACAGCATCTGGTGCAACAGGCACTTTGAAACCTGCACATGTCCTCCTGACCTGCACCGGCCTCGCAGTCTGTGTACATCCAGGGTAAGCTTTGTCTCACAGAACCACAAACATGGAATTACACATGTTTTTGTGAATCACTCAGATCAACGCCAGAAGAGGATTTGTTTTATTCAAAGGAACCGGATGCAAGATTGTGTCTTGATATTTCATAAAAAATAATAATAATAATAATGCTTAATTTGTAACTCAAACGTTGCCGGAACAAAATGTGGGTTTTGGACCGGGGCTCCAGACAAGGTCGAACCTTTACCGGAGCGCACACAATAAGTGAACATAGAGGCTTAGAAATGCTAAAATACAACCCAACTGTCCATCCTACTCGATGTTAAACGATATAAAAGTAATTATGTCTGTGTTACACGTTTTTTTATACGTCACACAGAGATTTTCATTCATTCTGACAGAAATCAGCGCACCTAAATCTGATCTACAGCAACAAGTTGCCCTCCCACACACGCTCGTCCTACAGCTCAGCGCACTGCCTCCGCCTCATATCTGACTCTCCACAAGTCACAACAACCACGCAGGACAAACAGCTTTTACACGGGTCACAAACAGCCTTTACACGGGTCTCATACATCAAACATGACGCTAAAAATACACGTTAAATTAACACAGTAAAGTTAGTTGCACTTACGAGAAACTGTGATCGCTGTATCCACGCTGGTTCTCACCTCTTTATCGCCCCGTACACTCCAAACACACGTGACACTCCCGCTGCTTTTAATCCATCAAAACGAGTCGCAAATAACAACAAATATTCACAAAATCCTCTTAGACGCATATTTCCTGTTTTAGAAGGAGATACAAGAGCGGGGCTCGCCTGGAACCAATGAAAAGTCTTAAACCCGCCTGTGCTGCTTCTGATTGGTCAAATTTCCTGTCAGTTTCGCTTTTAACCAATCACAGTCTGTGACTCCGTCTTCTCCACAAGTAAATCTGTTGTTTCTGTGAATGAGAGACTTAAGAGGAGCAGAGCCGCGTCTCGTAGAAGAAAGACAAAAAGCTTATTAGAATGTGTTACCGGAGCAGACAAAACTGATGCCGGAATGCCCCACGAGAGTTCCCGGATCTTATTCCGGCTTGTTCCGGCTCAAATTAAGCCCTGGTCTCAGATATAAAGTCAACATGTTCTAATGTAATAATACTTTTACTGAAAGTCAATGTAAATCTGATTTATTCTGTATTTAAAAAGCAGCGGACATTTCATTTGTTGATGTTTACATTTGGTGTTTTTGAGTTTGAACTGATGTTGCACCAGGACACAGACACAACTGTGCCACAGGTCTGTGATTGGCTCATGGAGTTGTTTCCTCACAGTTCTCAATAGGCTCCACCCACTTTGCGTAGAAATGCTACTCATGGGAACAAACCATGAGAAAGAGTCAGGTGTCTGGGAGTTATTACCCATGATTCATAGTGACACTCATTCCGGATTGGTCAGTAGCTTCTAAACTTGAAAGTGTGGACCTTTTCAATCTGGTAACACAAGTTCATCTGTGATTGTAATACTTTTTTAAGCCACTACTTTTGCATCTTTCATACGATTCCTTTAAGACAGTGGTCCTCAACTGTTTTCAATCAAAATCCCCCAAAAAACAACCGTAGCCATTCAGTAGGCTGCCTGCAAACTGATGAAGAAGTCTTGATTTTAATTTGAAGACATACGCCTCTAGATACATTTATATTGTTCATATGTTTAATTTTTCACTTGATCAGACGACCCCCAGGTTGAGAACCACTGCTTTAAAAAAACCTGTCATTTTTTTCTTTCTTCTCTTTCTCTCTTCTTTTTTATTGCTCTCTTTCTTTCTTCCTTCCTTTCTTTTCTCTTTATTTTTTTTAGCTTCTCTTTCTTTCTTTCTTTACTGTTGTTTCTTCCTTGCTTTCTTCGCTTTCTTTCTTTTTCCTTCTTTTTTGTGACTTCTTTTTTCCTTGTGTTCTTCTTTTCTTTCTTTCACGCCTTCTTTGTCTCTTTTTTCTTCTCTTTCTCCCTTCTTTTTATTGCTTTCTTCCTTCCTTTCTTTTCTTTTTTGCTTTCTTTTTTCTAGCTTCTCTTTCTTTCTTGCTTTTTTTCCTCATTCTTTCTTTTTAGTATTGTTTTTATTATTTACAATTAATTTCAATATAACTTTATTATTGGTTTGTCTTTTTTCTTTTTATTATTTACCAATAATATTGGGCCTCATTCATGACACGTTCTTACAAACAAATTTGTTCTTAAGGGCTGTTTACGAACATTTTTGGCATTCACAAAATTTGTTCGTAACGGAAAATGTTCGTCTGTAAGAACAAATCCTACGAACACTGAGGAGCACTCGTAAGAACAAAAAATCTGCTGTTTCAGATTTTTATTTCTTATTTAGTTCAGTCAAAAATTTTAATTCCTACATGATTGTAGGTTATGTATTTTTGCAAATTATTGTATAAAATAATCTTAGAAACAAACAAAAAAAATTATGTTATGCATAAAAATGACTCCTTTAATAAACCTGCAGCAGCCTGTCCCAGCCTCAGAGCCTCTGTGTTCTGACCCTCACAGGACTCATGTCCCTGTGTCCCCCCCAGGACCAGAGCGCACGGTGCTCTGTCAGTGCACCCTCGCCACAGCAGCCGCTGCCCCCCCTCCCCCGCCCCCCCACACGCGCGTTCTACCGCGACGTGAAACGCGATATAAACGGCAAAAGCCCAGCGTTATTTCAATACATCTGTGATGTGAATCTGTTTCCTCTGAGTGTGTTCATGTGTTTGGACATTTTTAAAAGACGCTGAAGCGAAAGTGGGGAGACGCGCTTCTGCAGCGTCTTCCTCATTTCCACTGCTCCAAGTCTTGTCGGTGACGCGCTGCGGCCCGCCCTTTTTGCCATATAAGGAAGTTTGCATTATTCATTTTGATGTAAATAACCGTTCGTAGCTGAGTTTGGTGAATTTGGCGTAAAGGCTGTTAGGAAGGAATTTGGCTCGTTACGAACTCGTCGTGAATCACACGTAGTGTTTTCGCAGCAGCTTCTTAAAGTGGAAGTTACACACAGATTTTACGAGGACTTTCATGAATGAGGCCCATTATTATTATTTTAAGTTTTCTGTTTTTCATCTGTATGCATGTGTGTGTATCTGTTTATGCCTATGTGTACGTTTCTGTATGTACTTATATGTGCATGTTTGTCAGTAGGTTTCTATATATATGTAAGCACTGTTTCTGTTGAGCAACACTCACCATCATTAACATAGCAGCTCCAAACACTCTGGTTCACAAATGGATTCTCAAGACTTTGGTGAAAATCCCTCTGGCAGAACCAGGCTACAGTTTAACCTCTGCGTCTTTCAAAATGTCTCTCACGTCTGAACTAACACATGAGCATTAGAGATTGAGGAAAGTTACAGACGAATGCTTTTACTTTCGGCATCGCAGCAGTCTCTCCATCTTTCTAAACACGTACTAACATGGTTGTGTGAGCAAAGGGCCGTGGGCCGTGTCCTCTGGAGCTGAGCTGTAATATAATCATGTCCCTGTGTCATGTTTGAGTTTGTGTTTCAAAGGCGTAAACACAAAGAACAACAAAAGCTCTGGAGCCGCTTTCACAGCTAACAGGATTAGCTCTGCTCGGCGGCTCTCTCTCTCTCTCTCTCTCTCTCTCTCTCTCTCTCTCTTCTCTCTCTTCTCTCTCTCTTTTTCTCTCTCTCTCTCTTTCTGACACAAATCCTTCTCAGTTTGAAGTGAGCTTCCACACTTCAGAGCAGCCGCTGTAATGTACAAAACATCCAAAAGACAATTACAGACACTCACAGTCTTAAGAGAACATTGTTCTTTCACTAAAACACTCATTTAAACACTTACATAGTATTATAGTCACAGCTGCCCTGGGGCGACCATCAGGACTTCAGGAGGCCACTGTAAAGTGTCTGAATGTTCAGGTGGAAAGACCAAATGTCACATTTAGGATCAGATTTATCAAGCGTTTGCTCATGTGCAAAACCAGTTCGATGCAGTGTTGTGATGGAATACATGTACTTACTGTTACATGTTCAGAATACTGTTTATGAACACTTGTAACGTTACAGTTACTGCTTTTAATCCAGGAATCATTTTCTTAAGACGTATTAAGACAAGACTTAAACACTCCATCGTATGAGCTGGATAAAAGTTGTAAATGATGAAAGCCAGACTTGACAACTGCGTTCACATGTTTATCAAGTTTAAAATTACTGTCAAAAGTGACGCCAAGATTGGTGGCAGCTGATTTGACTTGCTGTTTTAGTGGGTCATTGTGACTCACACTCACATTAGAGTTTTTTAACTGTGTCACGCTCAAACCCGTTTGCAGAAAATTGTATGTTCCACACTCACACCTGCACAAGTGAATCGAGCCACACACTGCACTGAGGTGCTAATGGCAGCAGAGAAAATAAGTCCAGCGAGCTATTACATCTTTAATACAATGAGGCAATGATGCGCTCTCCTCTGTCAGGCTTTGGATTAAAATTGCACAAAGCAACAAGAGCAACAAGACAGATCCACAAAGTTTGGTGCAGAGTTTATTTCCGTACTTCTTGTCGTGAGAAGCATTACCGCTCACAAAAAGCTTGTACACTAAAGTCATGCATGTGCGCGTACATGAGTAACCCTGCATGCCGAGTTCTGGCCCACCTCCTCCAACCGCGCCAGAGTCAGAGCCGTACTGCGCCTGGGTACGGTTCGGTTGTGCCAGTGTGAGTACACCTTTAAAAAGTTCTGATCAAGCCTTAATAAGACAAGTTTCTTAGTGCTGTCATATTTCACTCAGAAAAAGAACGGGAGCGAGAACTGAACCCTGGGGGACTCCACATCTTTAAGAAGCATTACATTACAATTGCAGTAGTATTTTGTGCATTTACAGTATTGAGCTCTGGATAAACGTTGTCTAAAGTGTTTTGTCGTGTGTTTTGTGTCGTTGTTGTTGTGGTGTTGTAGTTATACTCACTTCAGCTCTGGATAAACGTTGTCTAAGTACCACTTGAAGGGTTTGCAGTGCAGCTTTTTCCTCAGCTCCAGTCGGCCGCTCACACTGATGAGACACAAACACATAACAGAGATTAAATGACACGAACCAAAAGATTACAAATAGCAAAGCAGTGTTTTAAACTGGTGACATCACACTGGGGACGCAAACAACATTTTTATTAAATTTACTGCACAACCATCGATCTTTAGAGCAGTTCAGAGATTCTTTCATTTGTCAAAAGCATGTCTTACTCTTTCTCTTCAGAAAAAGCAGGAAACAAGTGGCAAAACTCTGACCTATCAAACTGTCTAAAACTTTTTTTATATATATATAGGGACCATTGGAGTCAATAGACATTTCACTATTTAAGGAATACTGTACTTTTAAAATTAACAAAATAACAATGATGCCTTAACCACCCATTTGCTCAGTGCTTGATACAACTAATGTGAGCCAAAAGAACAGTGGCTCATGACATGGATGCAGAGTTTGTGCGTTGTTGCAAACAATAAAAAGCTCAGAGAAGTAGCTAACATTTTCTGGAGCCTTTGGAACCATTGTAGTTGATTCGTGCATCTATGAAGGGATTTTTCGTTTCTCAACACGATGATGCGCGCCCGTCCTGCAGAAAGAGTCGCCGCTCATAAACACAAAATGTGGAAACAAGTCGAGCCAGCGTTGTTGTCAGTAACTACAAGAGATTATCACTGTGCGAAAATAAAAAGTTCTGCTGCTAAATCAACATTTGTGAATGAAATAGAACCGTAACGACTAATACACATTAGATTCAGGTCTGTTTTAATCAAAGAAGTTTTCCCAGCTAACTAGATGGACAGCGTCTCTTTCTGCATGGAGCATGCACAGTAACGCAGAAAGTGACGTCGAACGAAAATCTCTCTATTCAGGCGGCACCAAAGTAATCAGTGCAGATGAATAATAGCCCATGGAAGAAGTTATTAAAACTCCAAAATATAAGTTAGTGCATCACAAAAATAGTATCTTTGTAGAAACGAGCTGCGTGCGAACAGTGACGTGCGGTGAGATTTCCAACTGGTGAGGCACTGTGAACCACACAGGTCTTGTTGCTTATTTTCACTTCAAGATACCTTTTATTCACTTTGCAGACGTGTATATCAAATAGGGGCTTATTGACTATTTTGTCTCTACACGCAAAATTAAAGATGAGAAAAAAAATATATTGACGCAAGTTTCGATCCCCAAACCTGGGGACAGATTATTACGATTTTTTAGACCTTTGCTGTTAAATATTTGCTCGTGAGGATTTATATAGTTGCTTAAGGCTTTGTTTAACCGCACTGTGAAGTTTAACACAGACACATTTAAACGTGGAATCGTATTTTGGCCGTAGAAAGCCGCCTGATTTCCCTCGTAAGCAGAGCTGGAGCGTGACGGGCTGAGGCAGCTTTTGATATGCCTCATCTGGGCTTTGTACTAACTCTGTTTATTGTCAAATTAAGTCACTAAAAGCGTTCACTTTCACATAATATTCTCTTTCTTGACAATTAAAAGACAAAGCACTCGAAAAAAGTACATCTACAAACATATTTATCACTTTAGTGGAGAAACAGTGCGTGCACGCGCTGCGAATGAACGCCCTGTTCATTGTGTGTGTGGCTGCGAAGGTCTGAGTGAGGCGAGCCTCAGCGCTGTAGACCTGCGTATATCGACAAGTCCTGGAGATTTTGCGGTTTAAACCACAAAACTCAGTGGAAATCACAAGAAATCAACTAAATATGACAAATAACGAAAATTTTACATACAAAAAATATAATATTTAGTCTTATTGACATCAAGTATTTTTTCCCCATTTGGACTGGTGGAGGCACTGCCTCACTGCCTCCCCTGACCGCACGTCGCTGCGGTGCGAACATTAGTTCTTTCCCCCGGTCGCACTAATTCACATTTATTTGCATAAAAATATTTCTTATGTACAAACCTTGTTAGTCTTTTTGTATATGAAATATAATTTTGTATACATTGGCACATCCACACGTGTCTTTGTCACATGATCAGTGATTCGTATTTAACACAGCTGGTGAAGTCTAAATTTGTATGCCCTGATGAAGGCCTGACTGGCCAAAACGCGTTGGTCCCTTGCTCTGTAATAAAGGACTTTTTAACATCAGATGTGCCTCAGATTTTACCCTCGTTTCACGCTCTTGTAGAAGGGTCTTGGCCTGGTTTTATATTCAAATTTTAAATCACAAATTTACTTTTCAGAAAAAAAAGAAAAAAAAAAACAAAATTTACATATTACATTAAATATAACCTAACAACATAAATGGTAAATGGTCTCTATTTATATAGCGCTTTTCCATCTTACAAGGCACTCAAAGCGCTTTACAGTCAGGGATCCACTCACCCAGTGTACGCAGACACTGAGGCAAAGTGGGTTAAGTGTCTTGCCCAAGGACACAACGGACAATTTACTCCTGTCGTCCCACTGTGGCACCTGGTGTTCTAACGGTCTCCCATCCAAGTACTAACCAGGCCCTTTCTTGCTTAGCTTCTGAGATCTGACGGGATCAGGCTTTGACAAACAGGCAACATACATGGATGTTTACCAAATATGGGTGTTTTTTCTATAAACCGAGCTGTCGCCAAAACTGTAACTGATATTTTGTCCATCCATAGTTCAGAGTAAACTTTAAGAATTTAATTTTACTTCTAAAAGTGCCGTGGTTATTATTTTTTTTGTTTTTATGATAATATTGTGACTTGAATAATCACGATTATCGATTAACCTAATAATCTTGACATCCCTAAGTGCCAATGGACTGTTGGAAACAATGATGTGTAACAATGTTTTGTTATCAGAGCAAGTCGAGGAAATGAACAGTTAACTTTAATTCACTAATAAGTTGGCTGAATATTTCAACAATCGTGCTTTATATTCACAAAAGAGTCCAAATCCTAACCTGCTGAAGCCTGTCACGTGCACTTTGTTATTCTAATTCTAACATTTAGCCGAGTTAAACCAGGCAGAGGAAAGTGAGAGTAAAGTGGCCGCAGTGTGAGAGACTAAAGACGCACAAATGTCAGTGTGTTGGTGTTTTGCAGATAAACGTGACATTTCCCACTCACAAAGAGAAACCAGACTGTATGTCTAAAGGTCTGAAAGGTCAGGATCAAACATGTGTGAAAAGACCACAAGACGGAAAAGTGGAATGTATGAAGATGGAACAGTCAACGAGAAGCTTTTCTAACGCAGAGTTAATCAGTATCGTTAGTTAGTTATGATGGCATGTGTGGTATGTCCTGTGGTTTTATCAGTGGTACTTAAAGGTAACTAGTGGTACTTGTGAGATAGGGGTAGGGCCAAATGATGCCTTATCAAGCCAGGTGTTTGCTAAATTTCGTGGTTTGCAAATAAAAAAACAAAAACACGTTTATGCATGAAAATCAAACAGTATTAACAAATATATTACAGGAAGATGAGTCACATCATGCAACATACTAAACAAAACAAGAACTGATGAACCACCTCAAATTCTGCATCTTATAAACATGTGACTGTACCGCATCATTGGTTGGTTATTAAATGTAAACAATATCGTACTCCTCCGTAGGACTTTCCTCTGGCTGCAGGTCGAGCCGAGTAATAAAAGAGTCTGAAGTCGTCCATCCAGACTTCAGCCGTGCGACGAGTGTTTCTGGAAGAGAGAGAAGAAAAGAGACATTTTATTTAATCTAAAACACCTTAATCACAGAATAAGTTTAATCATAAGTCTGGTTTAACTTGGATTGCACGTTAAACATCAAACAGACTGGATAATTTAACTTTTACAGGACCAATAAGCAGCTAACAAGAGCATCTTTGTGGTAACGTTATTAGTTACGAGTGTTTTGTTTATTTTCCCGGCTCAGGAGTGAGTTTAAGCGGCTCTTAAATCAACTTTCATTCAGTCGTGGTCTATATTGAGCGTTCTAGTGACTATCAATCCAAGATAATGTGCTTTTCTGATGAAAGAGACTAAAGAGTTTAGTCCTGGCTTAGTCCTGTTTCAGTCCTGATGAAAACCTGGTCCAGTTCTGGGATAGTCATAGTAACATAACCCCATTTTTAAAGTTTTCAAAGTAAACATCACAAACACATGAGTAAAAGTTTTCGCATTGCTGCTGATCGATGCTGATTCTCCGCGCGCATAGTTAATGAGGTGTTATCGGTTTAAAGTCTTTAACTGGCTGTAACTCTGTGATTCTTGGGTCTTTTTGGATGATTTAAACACTCACACGGAGCTCAGATTCGTCTCTGTCCTGCTGTCCATCCAGCAGACCTTTCTTCCTTGTGTTCACTACAATTACAGCGGAACAGATCCTCTGTGTGTGGACAGTTTATGAGAGAGGGAGAGAGAAAAGGGCGCCGCAGCAGAGCGGGGCACTTTCATTCATGCATCGCCTGAGTTGTGTTAATGTCGACGAAATTATGAATCGCGATTAACCATGTGTTGCATTCATCTTCTGTTTTATCTACAACAATAGCCTTTCTTTTGACAGAATCCTGTCCATGTTGCAGCTCTGCTCGCTGCTGCAGACTTGTCACCGTGGAGGCGTTCTCTATTTTCCTGCTTCCACTCGTAGCCTAGTATTTTAAGTGCATTTATCGACACTGCTCCCTGAGCCCCCCTGAAAACTTTCGGCGCCCCCCTAAACCGGCGCGCCCCACACTTTGAGAAGTACTGGCTTGAGGCACAAATCTGGGGAAAGATACAGAAAGGATTCTGCTGTCCTAATGAGCAAAGTAGCCTCTATTATTCGTAAATGAAGACGTTTGGAACCACCAGGACTCTTCTAGAGCTGGCCGTCCGTCTAAACTGAGCGATTGTGGGGAGAAGAGCCTTAGTCGGAGACCAAGAACCCAATGGGTCACTCTGTCAGACCTCCAGTGTTCCTCTGTAGAGAGAGGAGAACCTTCCAGAAGGACAACATCTCTGCAGTAATCCACCAATCAGGCCTGTGTGGTAGAGTGGCCAGTCATTCAGGTGCCTCACTCATTGTTATGTAGTTTTATAGGCGGGCCACTACCAATAATAAATGAAATCTCGAGGGCCGTATTTGGCAACCGAACCACAAGTTTGGGCCCTGCTTTAGAGAGAAACACAAAATCACAACAACGATCTGAAAAAAAGACTATTATAAACCTCATCAAAACATACAAACTGTCTCTCCTCCATCTCTCTCTCTCTTTCAGTTCTTCAGTCTCCGCATGAACAATCCAACGCCACAGTGAATGTTCTGCTTTTCTCTCTCTCTCTCTCTTTCTGTCTCTGAGCCGGGCGTCGTGTGTAATCAAATTATGCGGCGACATTTTCCATTTAGCGCATTCATAAAGGCGACAGCTCCTGATAATTAGCCCGTGAACTGTGACAAAAGCGCGTTATGAGGATCAGAGATGGAGACGAGACAAGAACACGGCAAAACAACAGCACAAGGAGAAGAAGAAGAAGAGGAGAAGAGGAGAAGGAGCCAAATCAACAAGTCTAAGGCCTGTTCATTCAGACAAAACAGAGAGAGAGAGAGAGAGAGAGAGGAGGGGAGGGGAAGAGAAAGGAGAGGGAGAGAGAGAGAGGAGGGGAGAGAGAAGACAAAAGTGTGTTGTGAGGATCAGAGATGGAGACGCGACAAGAACATGGCAAAACAACAAGAAGGAGAAGAGAAGAGGGGAAGGAGCCAAATCAACGAGAGAGCGAAAATAGAGAACGAACGAAAATAGGGAAAGAGAGAGAGGGAGAGAAAGAGAAGAGGAAGAGAGAGAGAAGAGGAAGAGAGAGAGAAAGAAGAGAGAGGTAGAGAAAGAGAGAGAGAGAGGAGAGACAGAAAGAAGAGAGAGGAGAGAAAGAGAGAGCGAAAAGGGAGAGAGAGAGTGAAAAGGGAGAGAGAGAGAGAAAGAAGAGAGAGAGAAGAGACAGGAAGAAGAGAGAGGGAGAGAAAGAGAAGAGGGAGGGAGAGGAAGAAGGGAGAGACAGAAATAGAGAAAAGGGAGAGAGAGAGAGAGAGAGAGAGAGAGAGAAAGAAGAGAGGGAGAGAAAGAAGGCAAAAGATCAGAGATGGAGACGCGACAAGAACACGGCAAAACAACAGCACAAGGAGAAGAAGAAGAAGAGGAGAAGGAGCCAAATCAACAAGTCTAAGGCCTGTTTATTCAGACAGAACAGAGAGAGAGAGAAAGAGAGAGAGAGAGGAGGAGGGGGAGAGAGAGAAGACAAAAGTGTGTTATGAGGATCAGAGATGGAGATGAGACAAGAACACGGCAAAACAAAACAGAAGAAAGAGAGACAAGAGAGAAAAGTGAGAGAGAAGAAAGAGACAGAATAGGGAGAAAGAGAGAAGAGGAAGGAAGAGAGAGAGCAAAAGAAAGAAGAGAGAGAGAGAAGAGAGAGGGAGGGAGAGAGAGAGAAAGAGAGAGAAGAGGGGGAGAGAGAGAGAGGGAGAGAAAGAGAAGAGGGAGAGAGAAAGAAAGAAGAGAGAGATTAGAGACAGAAAGAAGAGAGAGGGAGAGAAAGAGAAGAGGGAGAGAGAAAGAAAGAAGAGAGAGATTAGAGACAGAAAGAAGAGAGAGGGAAAGAAAGATAAGAGGGAGAGAGAGAGAAAGAAGAGAGAAAGAGACAGAAAGAAGAGAGAGGGAGGGAGAGAGGAAGAAGAGAGAGGGAGAAAAAGAGAGAAGAAGGAAAGAGAGAGAAAAGAGAGACAGAGAGAGAGAGGAGGGGGAGGAAGAGAAGACAAAAGTGTGTTATAAGGATCAGAGATGGAGATGAGACAAGACACGGCAAAACAACAGCACAAGGAGAAGAAGAGAGAAACAAGAGAGAAAAGTGAGAGAGAAGAAAGAGGAGAGAGAGAAAGAGACAGAATAGGGAGAAAGAGAGAAGAGGAAGGAAGAGAGAAAGAGAGAAAGAAAGAAGAGAGAGAAGAGAGACAGAAAGAAGAGAAAGGGAGGGAGGGAGAGAGGAAAAAGAGAGAGGGAGAGGAGAGGAGAGAGAGGAGAGACAGAAAGAAGAGAGAGGGAGGGAGAGAAAAAGAAGAGAGAGGGAGAGAAAGAGAGAAGAGGGAGAGAAAAAGATGAGAGAGAGAAAGGGAGAGAGAGAGGAGGGGGAGGAGAAGAAGAAGAAGAAAAAGGAAGAAGAAGAGAAAGGAGGGAGAGAGGGAAAGAAACAAGAAGGTGAGACAGAAAAAGAGAAATAGAGACAGAGAGAGAGAAAGAAAAGAGAGAGAAAGAGAATGGGAGAGAGCGACAGGAGATATAGGGAGCGACAGAAGGAAAAATAGAGAGAAAAGGGGACAGAAAAAGAGAAACACATGAGAGAGAAGAGAGACTAAAGAAAAAAGCGCAAGTAGAGAGAAAGAGAGAGGAGGGGTTGTAAAAGGGAAAGAAGAAAAGGAAAGAGAGGGAAAGACAGGAGATGAGGAGAGATAAAGAGAGAAGGAAGATGGGGAAAGAGAAAGAAATACACAGGAAAAAAGAAAGAGAAACTACAGCACAAGAATAAAAGGAGAAGACGCAAAAACACAAGTCCGAGGGTTTGTGTCTTACTTGATGTAAGTGTTGGCGTTCCCTTCTGGAAACACGTACGGATGCTTCTTCCTGAAAACGTGTCCCACTCGACTGCACGGAAGGATCTCCAGACTTCCACCGCAGGTCCACACACGGAACGAGATCTCTGGCGGAAAACATACAAGAGTTATCCTCAAACACGGAACGAGATCTCTGAGGAAAACATACAGAGTTATCCTCAAACACGGAACGAGATCTCTGCGGAAAACATACAAGAGTTATAACTAAACACGGAACGAGATCTCTGTGGAAAACATACAAGAGTTATCCTCAAACACGGAACGAGATCTCTGCGGAAAACATACAAGAGTTATAACTAAACACGGAACGAGATCTCTGTGGAAAACATACAAGAGTTACCTCAAACACGGAACGAGATCTCTGCGGAAAACAACAAGATATAACCAAAACGGAAAACATACAAGAGTTATAACCAAACACGAAAACATACAAGAGTTATAACTAAACACGGAACGAGATCTCTGCGGAAAACATACAAGAGTTATCCTCAAACACGGAAAAACTAAACACGGAAAACATAACTAAACACGGAAAACATACAAGAGATGAAGGATGGAGAGAGACACAGAGATGGAGAGAGAGAGAGATGGCGAGAGAGAGACAGAGATGATAGAGAGAGAGTGAGAGAAAGAGAGAGAGAGACAGAGATGATGGAGAGAGAGAAAGAAATGGAGAGAGAGAAATGATGGAGAAAGAGAGAGAGACAATGATGATAGAGAGAGAGAGAAAGAGATGAAGGAGAGAGAGAGAAAGAGACAGAGAGATGAAGGAGAGAGAGAGAGGTGAAGGAGTGAGAGAAAGAGAGAGATGGAGAGAGATGAAGGATGGAGAGAGACATAGAGAAATGGAGAGAGAAAGAGATGAAGGAGAGAGAGAGAGATGATGGAGAAAGAGAGAGAGAGAAATGATGGAGAGAGAGAGAGAGAGAAAGAGATGAAGGAGAGAAATGAAGGAGAGAGAAAGACAGAGAGAGAGAAAGAGAGAGAGATGAAGGAGTGAGAGAAAGAGAGAGATGGAGAGAGAGAGAGAGATGATGGAGATAGAGAGAGAAAGAGACATAGAGAGATGGAGAGAAAGAGATGAAGGATGGAGAGATGAGGGAGCGAGAGTTATAACTAAACACAGAACGAGATCTCTGCGGGGTCTTTCTTTGTGGAGTTTGCATGTTCTTCCCATGTCAGTGTAGCGTAGGTTTCCTCCAGGTTCTCTAGTTTCCCATTACAGTAAAAACATGTCCATTAATGCCTCTCCTCTTCCCTCACTAGGGCTCGATAATATCACAATAAAAATCAAATCATGAGCTTGTCTCTGTGACAGTCTGCTTTTTCAATGAAAAGTCATATTGTGATTTCACATGATAGACTCTCAGGCCCAGACACACAGCAAGCGACAAAAATGAGGTGCGTGAACAAGCGAAACCACAGCCGTGCGTCCACGCGTGAGTGGCCACACCGCCAAATGCAGCAGAATATGTGAGTGTGCCCTGTGCGCGCCTGTGGTGCGTCATCGTGAGCCACTGACCCTGTGTTTCTCTGGGAAAGCTGTTCAAGTTTGTCTGTCTGTGTCTCTGCTCTTGTATCAGGTCTATGGTGAAAATAATCACATGAACAGGTTTATATTTTCCCTCTGGACCGGCTGGTCACGGCAAACGCCAGGTTTTCAATAGTAAATATGAAAACTCAAGCAGGCAGTTCTATTGAAGCAGGGCTCCGTCACACAGCCCAGATCTGTCCCAGGACGTGTGGTGCTGATGGCAACACATATACAACTGTAGAAGCCTGATTTCTCTGTATTCTCTGTATTCTACGCTTCTACGCAACTACGCCAGCATCAAGCGACAAAAAAAATAGGTTGGATTCTTTCACTTCCGATTCTCGCGCTCACAACGCTCGCACAACGTGACGCTCGCTACGCATGTCAAGCGTTGACTGTGTGGTCGGTTTCATTGACTTTGCATGTTTTCTAAACGTTACGCGTGCATCGCTGGGCTATTTTTAATGTGCGAAGGGCTTACGTAGCGCGAAATACGCTCGCAGTGTGTCCCAGGAGTAAGAATATTTCCATGCTTAAAAAAAAGACGATAGCTTGGTCACTTGTTTCTCTCTGAAAACCTGGCAACAAGACAGCCTTTGACTGGAATTAGCCATTGAAGTAGGAACTTTCTGAAAAATCAGACACTTGTTTTTACCTCAAAGGCAAAAAAATAAGACACGAATTGTGATGAAAATCAAAATTGTAATCTGGCTCCAAGAAAATTGTGATACACATTGTTTGCCATCACCCATCTCCCCCATGACTCTACTGCAAAGAGAGTCTGAATCTCAGTGGGACTTCCTGGTTTAGTAA
>JBBPFD010000356.1:0-28578 GCA_038363315.1 Mugilogobius chulae
CATTCGGAACATCGAGTGAGTTTTCGTTGTGAAGTGTCTTGTACACCAGTTCCAGCCCAAAGTCACACGGATTCATGTGAATCCCATGAGAATGTTTGTAATATAACTCGAAAGTCGCATTAGACGGCTGTGACCTCCAGGAATTATAGACTCTAAACTCTTTCTGGCAAGCACTTGCATTGTAGTTTTGGTAATTTAGGTAATTTGGCAGGTCTACGGCTTTGAGAAATATAGAAAAATGACAAATACGTCCGTTCTGTGAGAGAGCTGCTTCTGCAACCAAATGCCTCAAAAGCAGGAAGTACAATCGATCATAAGAGTGAACAGCAGTGTGTTGGACAGAACCAACCTGAGTTGAGAGAGCAGACACGGGCGATGTGCGCACCCAGAATGCAGAAAGCAGCAACACTAACCAGTTGCTGTTTTATCACTGTGTGAAAACAAAAATTTCGAAATGGAATTCGTCTTTACGATTCATACACATTATATTCAGGTGAAAAAACGGTGAGAAAAACACTGTGTCAAGCTTCAGGAGTCAGGTTTCAGAGCTGATCCAAAACCGTTGCTTTCGTCATGTTTTGTTATCTTCTATAGCAAAGAAGTTTCCCCAGCCAACTAGACGGACAGAGTATCTTTATGCAGGCGACATGAGCAGTAGAGTGGAAAGTGGTGTCGACCCATAATCGCTGTATATGTCCTTCTCATTTAACCTTGTGTCAAATATTAACTTAGAAATTGATTTTGTACTTATAGTTTGTACATTTACCTTACGGAAGTTTGGTGATTGGTTAAAGCAGAAAAGTCTCAGCCTACAATGGAAGTCAGACAATTTCTACAAAGTGAAATGAAACTAGCTGAAGCTAGAATTTAATTGACACCTATTGTATTTTCTCCATGCATATTAATAAACTATATGTAGATCAGCTATTTTGTTCACTGAAAAACAGAAAATTCATTTGAAACAGCTTAGAATTCTGTTTTAAAAACCGCAAAACTTACAATAACCAGGTGACTCAAACATGCAGGAGTCAATCCAGATACAACTGTGAGGAAAACTAATGATGAGACACTGTTTGAAAAGTGCATTTTATATAATTTGCCTCCTTTAAACAATGTTTTAGCTGTGTTCTGTGTATTGTGATGTGTCTGTCCTTGTCTCATGTCCTCCTGTGTGTTTTACCTTCTCTCTCTCTCTCTCTTTCTCTTTCTCTGTGGTGTGGACAGACTGTGGTGCAGTGCGGACCGTCCTGAGGTGATTCTGCTGCAGAGTCGATGGACACACTTAGTTTACATGGACATTGATATTCTATAAGACACAAGCAAAGACACAGCAGTGTTAGTACAGAAAGAACAGAAGTAATGCATCTTACTGTGGACTCAAATAAGTCTGAGTCAAAGAGAGACAAGTCTAGTCAAAGAGAGACAAGTCCAAGTCAAAGAGAGACAAGTCCAAGTCAAAGAGAGACAAGTCTGAGTCAAAGAGAGACAAGTCCAAGTCAAAGAGAAACAAGTCAGAGTCAAAGAGACAAGTCCAAGTCAAAGAGAGACAAGTCCCAGTCAAAGAGAGACAAGTCCAAGTCAAAGAGAGACAAGTCTAAGTCAAAGAGAGACAAGTCTGAGTCAAAGAGAGACAAGTCCGAGTCAAAGAGAGACAAGTCAGGAGTCAAAGAGACAAGTCAGAGTCAAAGAGAGACAAGTCCGAGTCAAAGAGACAAGTCCAAGTCAAAGAGAAACAAGTCCGAGTCAAAGAGAGACAAGTCCAAGTCAAAGAGAGACAAGTCAGAGTCAAAGAGAGACAAGTCAGAGTCAAAGTGACAAGTCCGAGTCAAAGAGAGACAAGTCTGGAGTCAAAGAGAGACAAGTCTGAGTCAAAGAGAGACAAGTCTGAGTCAAAGAGAGACAATCTGAGTCAAAGAGAGACAAGTCCCGAGTCAAAGAGACAAGTCCAAGTCAAAAGAGGACAAGTCCAAGTCAAAGAGAGACAAGTCCAAGTCAAAGAGAGACAAGTCCAAGTCAAAGAGAGACAAGTCTGAGTCAAAGAGAGAGAAGTCCGAAGTCAAAGAGAGACAAGTCCAAGTCAAAGAGAGATAAGTCCGAGTCAAAGAGAGACAAGTCTGAGTCAAAGAGAGACAAAGTCCAAGTCAAAGAGAGAGACAAGTCTGAGTCAAAGAGAGAGAAGTCCAGTCAAAGAGAGACAAGTCCAAGTCAAAGAGAGACAAGTCCAAGTCAAAGAGAGACAAGTCTGAGTCAAAGAGAGACAAGTCCAAGTCAAAGAGAGACAAGTCAGAGTCAAAGAGAGACAAGTCAGAGTCAAGAGAGACAAGTCAGAGTCAAAGAGAGACAAGTCAGAGTCAAAGAGAGACAAGTCCAAGTCAAAGAGAGACAAGTCTAAAGTCAAAGAGAGACAGTCCAAGTCAAAGAGAGACAAGTCCAAGTCAAAGAGAGACAAGTCCAAGTCAAAGAGAGACAAGTCTGAGTCAAAGAGAGACAAGTCCAAGTCAAAGAGAGACAAGTCCGAGTCAAAGAGAGACAAGTCCGAGTCAAAGAGAGACAAGTCGAGTCAAAGAGAGACAAGTCTGAGTCAAAGAGAAAGTCTGAGAGAGACAAGTCTGAGTCAAAGAGAGACAAGTCTGAGTCAAAGAGAGACAAGTCAGAGTCAAAGAGAGACAAGTCCGAGTCAAAGAGAGACAAGTCCAAGTCAAGGAGAGACAAGTGTGAGTCAAAGAGAGACAAGTCAGAGTCAAAGAGAGACAAGTCCAAGTCAAAGAGAGACAAGTCTGAGTCAAAGAGAGACAAGTCCAATTCAAAGAGAGACAAGTCTGAGTCAAAGAGAGACAAGTCTGAGTCAAAGAGAGACAAGTCCAAGTCAAAGAGAGACAAGTCTCAAGTCAAAGAGAGACAAGTCAGAAGTCAGAGAGAGACAAGTCTGAGTCAGAGAGAGACAAGTCCAATTCAAAGAGAGACAAGTCTGAGTCAAAGAGAGACAAGTCTGAGTCAAAAGAGAGACAAGTCTGAGTCAAAGAGAGACAAGTCCAAGTCAAAGAGAGACAAAGTCCAAGTCAAAGAGAGACAAGTCAGAGTCAAAGAGAGACAAGTCCGAGTCAAAGAGAGACAAGTCCAATTCAAAGAGAGACAAGTCTGAGTCAAAGAGAGACAAGTCTGAGTCAAAGAGAGACAAGTCCAAGTCAAAGAGAGACAAGTCTCAAGTCAAAGAGAGACAAGTCCGAGTCAAGTCCCAAATCCACATTTTTTACTTTTCAAGTTTCGTCGATTATCCATTTAAAAATCTAATTTATGGACACAAAAATAAAATGAGGACGAACATGTTCCAGTTTGTTCATGTAAAATCACACTACTTGTTTTTGGGTAGAAGCATCAAGTCGTCACAGAGCTCCAAATCCAAGTCAAGTCCTGAGTCTTAGTCCATTTTATCAAGTCTAAAGTAATTACATATTGTATGTATATTTACTGAACAAAGACAATCAAAACCTCATCAAAAACTGTGTGAAAACAAGCAAAATGTTCAATAAAACATTATATATAATCACGTTCACTGTTTACTGAAAATGTAGTTTAATCTGTCTAAAGGGCACATGTTTATCTTTTAAAATGCTCAGTTTCATTTTATTTCCAGCAGCTTTTGAGAGCCCTGTCCCTCTCTCAGTGCTTTGTGTGTGTTCGGAGTCATGAGTCACAGTCACAGGACAATCATCATGAAGAAGTGACTGTGGACACATTCACACTGACAACATGCAGGTTCACAAACAAACATGTCTTCAAGATGTGTTTCAGGCCTACATTATCAACAAAAATACCTAATGTCTGCTTTCGTAATCATTGGAAATCTATTTTAGAATCAAACCTCAAACGCTGACACCAAAATGCCTAAATTATACAATATTTTGTTTACGAAATAGCTGGATTAGATCATGTTTGTGTAGCAGATGTGACATATATCATGTATTAAACCAAAAAAGTGTATCATGACTTAAAAAAAGTTGGGGAACACTGACATCTAATATAATCTTCCATCCAAACATGTCCATATTGTGAGTCGACGACGTCAGCTGAGCCTCAGACACAGGAAATTAAAACAGCTCCGATATTAAAGATATTAAGGCGGTTTATGGTCACTGTGTTTGGCTCCGTAATGTTCACTCAGACTGAGACAGAAGCTTTGGGTTTAAATGTTCAATAGCAAAGTAAAATACACAGAGGAAACGATCAGAGATGCTTCAGACCAGGGCCGTAGCACCAAATTCTGGGGCCCAGGTGAGCCCCTAATACATGGCCTGTTTTACTTATTTAGTCCGATCTCAGTATTTTTTTTTTATTTATTTGGGTTTTGTTTATGTAACCAGGTTGAAAAAACGCTCTTTTTAACTTGAAAATATATTAATTAATGTGAGCCGTCTGTTCTCCCTACGTGATTACGTCACCGCATCACGTAGCGCAAACGTCCCCACGTAGCGTCGGAGCGTGCCCGCGTTCAGCCAATCACGCTGCTTGTAAAGTTTTTTACATGCGGATGGCGCTGCTCTCAGATTAGAAGCGTGGGGATCGAACATGGAGCAGCTACCACAGGTTTGGCGCAAACAAATGCTTGTTTTCACTCGTATATTATCGTAACGCTGTATTTTAATGCCTGTCGCACTTTCATCTACCTTTAGCCTTCAGCCAGCGCAGGGTAGGAGCCGTTTGGTCGCGTGGTGCGTCGGTTTAACAAGGGAATTGCTGAGTCTGTCTATTTGTTTGCCTGTGTTGTTGTGCTGCAACAAACGCTATTAGCATTAGCTTTACATATGCACTTTTAATGGACTGGCTACGTCCAAACTAGCTTTCAAATGCTAATGCTGGCACTCGGAAACAATGGCTTACAAACGAGTGCTTATTGGTTAAGTGTCACTGTAGTTTTAAGTGCACTAGCTGCAGTTCGCACTGAAATTTACACTGTGATTTATATTTCGACAACACTGTGGAAATATTTGAAAATGGTATTTATTATGCTATTTATGAATAACTATCTTTTTCTATGTGTCTTAAATCAATGCACAATGTGTGGAAATGTGAAACAATTTATTCTTTTGCTAAAAGAGTAATATGAATGAATTAATTGATGTGTACACATGATAGAAGCTAACTAGTTAGAGAATGTTTACTGAATACGGTCCTGTTTATATTGTACAGGCCAGCCCCCCCCCCCCCCCCCTTTTCACTCACACACTCAAAGGCTTCAAGCCTATGAACAATCACACGTTTTGCCTATGGACATTCAACCATAACTGGACAATTATGAATATGGACAATAAGCCTTGCGACCCATAACATTTTGGGCACTTTGGACATTTTGGGTTGTGCCCCGCTCTTTCTGAGATTGAAACTGGGTTTTGAATATTGTGTGTGATTTGGTTATTACATTCAGGGGACAAGCTGCCTAGAATTGTTTTCTTTTCATTGTGAACATTGTACATGATCGATCTATTTTCTTAGAAAGAAAAGTATACTTTCATAACTCTGCAGATTGTAAATATTGGGGTTTTCATAGCATTTTGTTTTTTGTATGTTTTTCCACTTACATATATGTACCAACCACACTTTAAATCATTGTGTTGGGTGTATTTATTAACTGTCCATCCCTCCTAGAGTCGGACCAGTCTTCTGGGTCAGTTAGATGCGACCTAGCCTCATAAAAGTAACTTACTACGGTATTCACTCGTTTACCCCAGTGTTACATTTTTTCTAAAATATTTCCTGCTAAATATTTCCACACTAGTTTCCCTTGCCCCAGGGAAACTAGTGTGGTGGATGAGAAAAGACATTCAAACCACAAGGCAAGTGTGTTTTATTTACTCAATGACAGCAGAACAGAATAACAAAATGGCTGAAACAAAACATATATCTTCTCACAAACCACGCCCCCCTACCTGGATGAGACCCGTATAGTGGTTTGATCCTGGCCGGCCTGGGAACTTTCTATGTGGAGTTTGCATGTTCTCCCGCTGTCTGTGTAAGTTTCCTCCGGGTGCTTTGGTTTCCTCCAACAACTACAACTGGTTCGACATGTTCGTAATTCAGGTTTATCAATGTGGCTGAGTTTTATTTTCCTAATGCCAGCAAAACAGAATAACAAAATGACTGAACATGAAACATACAGTATATCTCTTTAGAAAACCACCCTGGATGAGACTAGTACAGTGGATAC
The DNA here is from genome assembly GCA_038363315.1 of Mugilogobius chulae. Classification (NCBI taxonomy): domain Eukaryota; kingdom Metazoa; phylum Chordata; class Actinopteri; order Gobiiformes; family Gobiidae; genus Mugilogobius; species Mugilogobius chulae. The sequence goes on from JBBPFD010000356.1 coordinate 6,203, forward strand.
ACCATCTTAGCACCATTTACCCCTCTAGCCTGCTCTAATTTGGTGTGATTGTTTTCTTTTTAAACAGACCCGAAAGGTGTGTTTTCATACCTTGACATGTTCGGATGTCTCCTGTAGTTGGGATGGTGGACAACACACAAAGAAACGCACCACAAGGACAGTTAACAGAGATGAGGGGGCATATCAGCTTTTGAAGGCCTAAGATTCTATCCTGGAGATGTTGGACTACAGATGGCGCTGTTTCCTATTAATCTAGGCCCAGCCTTACTGGTCTGTTTTGATTTCATTACATTATGTGCTCTTTAAACTTTCACAGATCAAAGTTTAACCATTGTATCAATAGATTTTCTTCTCAGAGCACTTGAAACCACCAGAGGCAACCCAAGTCCCACAGTCTGAGAAACACTGGACTACGCCTCAGACTGTGTAAATGTAAATGATCTGTGTTTTCTTCTGTCAAGTCCGTTTCTTCTCTTGTAAAATGACATCACCTGAACGCTCTGCCCTTTAGCTTCATTTGTCTCTGATATCTCCGGGACTTCCTCGGTGACCTCAGCGAGAGCCAATCAGACGCTGCGATACTGACACGTGTTTGAGCTGATAAAACTGGAGCTCCAGAGTTTGGCAAGTATGAGGTGGTTTAATTAGGCTGCCTTATGTCACAGTATTTATTATGATTTTTTTTTATTATTGTAAGTTCCAAGTCTGACAGATTAGGAAGATAAAAGCAGGTTGTACTTGGCAATGTTACGGACATTTTCTCCTGTAAAAGCTTAAAATTTCAGCTAAAATTGGTAAAAGATTGTGCAGTTTGAGAACAAATTCAACCCACACGAGTCTGTGGAGTGCTGGGTTTCTAACTGGCTTGTAAAAAAAGAAAATCAGGTAAACAGTGGCAGAAAAGCAGATAAACAACACATTAGCTTCTCTGCTCTGGATGGGTTGCCACGACGACAGATAAACTTGTCAGTTTCCACGTTACCATAAAGTTAATTTAGGCCATACAACAAAGAAGTAATTTTTCTCATATTGTGCCTAGATTATTTGTTTCTCAAGATGTGAGATGAGTGCGCAGCCTGCAAGCAGAAAGAGCTGCCTCTGATTGACACAAGCTGTAGCAGCAACGCTAACCAGTGCTGTTGTCAGCTACCTAAAGGAGTTTATAGGCGTTTTCACACATGAAAGTACCAAGAACTAATCCCCACATTCCTCCAACCCCTGTTTAGTCAGAGAAACTACCCTGCCCCATGTCTGTGTTCACACAGCAACAGTTTCTGAAAGTGGATCTAACTTTAACATTAGTATCTGTAAAGTCTGGAACATTTACGTAAGTAATTACGTGATGTTAGAAAAACAAAAGTTGTCTTTTTAGATTCCACATAAAACTGTGATTTACAAAACCTAAAAACATCACTGAAATCAACAAAAAACAAAATCACTGGTTTTCACTGTAATTCCTAGTAATAGTTGGGCTACAATTTACAAATTAAATAAATATATTTGAGAAATTACTGCTTTAAAATATATTTTTTGTTAAGGATAAGGACATTTATCTAAATGTGAGAATGTATAAAAAATGGTTCCAAACAAAGTTAGCCGGCGGCACGGTGGCTGAGCGGATAGCGCTCTTGCCTCACAGCAAGAAGTCGCGGGTTCGATTCCCGCACGGGCCGGGCCTTTCTGTGTGGAGTTTGCATGTTTCTCCCCGTGTCTGGGTGGTTTCCTCCGGGCACTCCGGTTTCCCCACCAACCAATAACATGCATGTTAGGGTAATATCTCCAGCTACGGTAGTCCTGACCAAGCCTAGCAATAACACCTGGAGATGGGTCCCCGAGCGCTGCACTGCGGCGATCACTGCTCCTGAGGAGATGCCCCAGAGGCATTGAAGGATGGGTCAAATGCAGAGGACAAATTTCCCTACGGGGACAATAAAGTGTACCTTACCTTACCTTGTCACCAAAAGTGTGGCCTCAGTCCATAGTTCCTGCTCTGTGTGAAAGAGCCTAAAAAGGGGACAGGAACTAAAAAAAAAAGTACAAGGAAGAGAAAAAAGTTCCTACAGTGGGAAAAGGCCTTATTACTGTGCTAAAACAAAAGTTATGCTGCTACTTCAGCATTTGTGAATGAAATTTGTCTTTACAACTCAAACACGTTACCTTCAGGTGAAAACACAGAAAAACATTGTCTCAAACTTCGTTTTGTTGTTTTAATCAAAGAAGTTTCCCAAGCCAACTAGATTCTGCAGGTGACGTGCAGTAGAGTGGAAAGTGATGTCGACCGGTAATCCTCTATAATTTTTTCTCATTCTAAATGTTGGGGAGCATTTTTCAACTAAAAGAATGTCCACAACATAACCTCTATTTGAGAATAGAACAATCCAGAACAGAAACAAAAATGAAGGCACGATCATAGACTTATATATGCCGCATATTTGTTTTGTCAGAACGTGCTCTTCCACTTAATCCACAATGTTGCGCTGTGATTGGTTTGCCTGACAGTGGTTACCGGGGGTGACCAGATTGGGATGATCAAAAAGGAGGACACAGAATAAATACGGATCGAACACTTTTACTATGTTTTTAAACACGTATTTAACTCAGTAAAAATAAAACTTATTGAGCTGTTATATCTAACATTTAATAATTTAATTAAATAATGCTAAACTTCTTAACACCTTTACCATCTGTTATGTTAAAAAAAACACAGATACAGCTTAATAAAAACAAGAATTCAAGTTTGTTATCAAAAAGTTGCACAATACACCTTTAAATCATTGTATACATATTACATTTATAGGACTGGATTACTAAATGTGACATCACAGAGGTAGGCTATCTAATCTTTATAATATTCATTTCTCTTTTAAGTCACATGTCATAAAAACTCTTCTGTGCCACAGTTTCATTGACAAAAGTTGTTTTGATTCTGTTAATAAAACATCAATGTAGTTTAATTATGTAGTGTTAATTATGTGTAACCGGTGTAGACCCACACGAGGGACCAGGTCGGTGAAGTGTGTGGTGGTATGGGATAAACTCACCCCCTCAGGTGTAAAAGCAGGACCGGCAGATTGGGCTAACAGGAGCGTTCCCTTTAGCTCAACGTGTTTGTCGGTCGCCTGCGGAACGAAAGATTCTGGTTCGACTCCCGCTCAGGACGGTACTGACCACTATCGTCACATATGCAAACTTGAGTTACTTTGAACACCAGACATCTGCCTCGAACTGGTCCCTGGAAAGAAACTGGGATATTTTTTCAACAAATTTTACCTCAAATCTTACCTCAAACCATACAGCCAGTGTCTCCAAATCGATATTTGTGTAAAAATCACAAATATCGTGAGAATCCGTCTAGTAGAACCAAGTTATGTGCTTCTGCTCATAGATTCTTAAAAGCTTTTGATCTCACAAATATCGCAAGAATTCCTTTGGCAGCAAAAAACTCAACACAGAATATTAATCTAAAATCACTTTTCCTGCATAGCGATCTACACATTTAATTCTATCAGCCTTGTCTTTAAAAATATCAATACACTTGCTCTTTATGTCTCTGTGTCACTTGGTCCTAAACGTTTTTGACAGACAAAGTTCATATTTGCTGTTCTTGTTTGAAAAGTGTCATGTTTGAACTGGCGAAGTGTAATCTAATCTGCCTCTGAATGTGACTCGGGACATGTACTGTTATCAGAGCTATAGACTGTTAGCATCGCGTTAGCATCAGGGCTGTTACTGCAGTTTAATCAGAGCTAGCCTGTTAGCGTCAGGGCTGTTACTGCAGAGGGCGAGCTGAGCTAAAGTTAGAGCCGTGAGCAGATAAATCTACCGACAGGAAGAGAAAACTGCAGATTAGGCGGTTTTGTGTGGAGCGGCTGTGATCTAGGTCACTACTTTTATCACTACTTGAGATTAAACAGCTTGAATTCCAAATATTTATCTAAAAAAATGAGATAATCACAGAAATACAAAGGAAATATGCAAACTCTACTATAGAGTTATGTAATTTTACAGTGATACAGTCGACAGGAGATACTCTGAATCTCTGAAATGACTGTGATTCTGTGATTCTGATGAAGACAAATGTATTTAGTGTGTTAGGGGAGGGGATGTGTGTCGATGTGGGTTTTGTCTGTGCCTGTGGATGTGGGTGGGTTGTCTGACTGAAGGGGTGGTTGTTGTTAGGTTGAGTCTGTTTTTAATGCATTGTAAAACCTTTTGTGTTACATTTTACTTATGAAAAGTTCATTATAAAAAAAGTTTAATTTGATACTAAAACGGTTTTAATATGAGGCTAGATTATGTTCAGACAAACCATGCATTCATCCATTTTCTTCTGCTTTATCCAGAATCAGGTTGCAGAGGCAGCAGTCTGAGCAGGGAGGCCTAGACTTCCCTGTCCACACACACTTCCTCCAGCTCTTCCGGGGGAATCTCAAGGCGTTCAGGCCAGTTCAGAGACATAGTCCCTCCAGCGTGTCCTGGGTCTTCCTCGAGTTCTGCTCCGGTGGGACATGCCGGGAACACCTCCCCAGGGAGGCGTCCAGGAGGCCCGAGCCACTGCAGTTGGCTCCTCTCAACAAGGAAGAGCAGCAGCTCTACTACAAGTTCTTGTGTAACTGAACTCCTCACACAATCAAAGGAACCAGCAGCCACCCTGCTGGGCGCTCATTTTGACCACTTGTCATCACAATCTTGTCCTTTCAGCCATTCCTCAAAGCTCATGACCTAAGGTTGAAATGTAGACTCATCAGCTTCCTCTTCTTCCCCACAATGGTCCAGTTAGATGAACCAATGTGCTCCTTTGTGTCATGTCACACAAAAAAACCTTTTTGATAGCATGGTTTGATGTGGGGTTGAGATGAGGTGGAGTGAGTACACACTCTTTTGCAGAAGCGTAAGCTCTGGATCATGATGTGCTTCAGTCCTGCTGACTCCGCCTGACAAATGCTTCAGCTTAAGTTATTAAGGTACACTTTATTGTCTCCGTAGGAAAAAGTATCCTTCAATGCCGCTCGAGGACAGATATTCTTGCTAGACTTAGACAAGACTATTGAGACTGGAAGTTAATCCCTAGTGCATGTTTTTGTTTCTTCTATTTCTGACAAGCATTGGTAAATATATATTTATTACGTGTCTATTTTCAAAGAAAACCTCCATCTTCGTCAGAGACGTCACATGTGGACTAGTGATGTGTCTTATCAGTTGTTGTTCCCAGATGGGATCAACCTGTGGTTGGAGAAGACTTGTGTAAGACGATTGAAAAGCTCCTCGTATCGATTTGTTTTATATTAACACTCAAAGAAGACATGTTGAACACCACTAACTTAAATTTCCTTTTCCTTCTCTCACTTCTGTTTTCTCCATAACTGAACCAAATCCTGTGTCCTGATCACACTGAGCTCAGTATCTGTAGATGGACCCGAGTGCTTTACCAACACGTCACTGCTGCTCCCGACAGATGCTGCTCCTGACAGGCAGGGGCGTCGAACTGGGGGGGTAAATGGTGCTAGTTTCTCCAGAGCCCAGGACAGAAAAGGGAGGGCCCTTTTCTGTCCAAGTCATTTTGCTTGTGAGATAGATTGTTTCAAAATGCAAATATTTGTGATATCAGAGAACTCCATCACTTAGATGAAAAGTAGTAAATGGACTTTGGACATAAATAAAGAAGAACATTAATTGGTTAAATTACAAACAAATATAACAGCTAGAGAGATTGTAATATTATAAGCAAGTTAGTAGATTTTAGTGCAAAGATTTTACCCTAAATTATCAGTTCAATAAATGTGCATATTCACAGGGTTTTGCGGTCAAATATGATCAATATATCACAACTTCTCATCCAGCAACATTACAATGTGTCAAAATATCAAAAGGATTTCTAAGGCATAAATTAAACAAATTTATAGCTTATTTATAGCTCATCTTTATGTGAGTGAAAGCAGTGGTTCTAATCCAATAGTTCTGACACAAGGAAGTAAAAACCAGACTAAATACTTAAAACACATGGCGGTGTATTAGGGGCCCATCAACAAAGTTTGTCCGGGAGCCAGAATTTTGTGCTACGCCCTGCTGACAGGTGCTGCTCCTGACAGAATAACGTCTTTGCAGTAGCAGCACAGGCACAGTCCAGGCGTCTAACCCACAACCCTGTCACTGAAGGGCAGGATAAGCTCTCATTCTCTCCTAAACGTGCCCTCTCTGGTCTCCTGCCCTGGTCGCCTGGTTCGGCCTCATTAAAAATGGAGTGACCCACTTCGGCGTTGCTCAGAGGCACAAAGGCTCTTTCTGTTCCTGGTTCAGATCTGAGTCCAGTTCACATCAAATATTCAGAGCGTCTTATCCCGATACAATCAGAGCGTTTTAATAAGCTTCAGCGGACGGTCGTGTGATGACAGAGGGCAGCGTCTGTGAGGGAGAAGGACGTTGGGCTGGTCACATCTCAGTCAGACTAAACAGCTCTTATTATATATATTTATCAGTCTAAATGTAAAAGTTCAATAAGTTAAATTAACTTAGATTATTGTGTTGATATAACTTAACAATGTGAGAGAGAGAGAGCGAGAAAAGGAGAGAGGAGAAAAGAGACAAAAGGGGAAAAAAGAGAAAGAGGGAGAGAGAGAGAGAGAGAAGGAAGAGGGAGAGAGAAAGAGAAGAAGAAAAAGCAAGATAAAGAGAGAGCAGATGAGATGGAAGCGAGGAGAGGAGAAAGAGAAGAGAAAGAAAGTGGGATGGAGAGAGAAAGAGAAGAGAGAGAGAGGGGAGAAAAAAGCAAAAGAGAGAAGAAAGAGAAAGGAAGAGAGAGAAAATGAGAGAGGGAGAGAGAGAGGGGGGGCAAAACAGGCCAAGAGAAAGAGAGGAGGGGGAAGAGGGAAAGGAGAGAGAGAGGGAGGGAGGGAGAAAAGAGAAAGAGTGAGGAGAAAGAGGGAGAGGGCAAAAAGAGAAAGAAAGAGAGGGAGTGAGAGAGAGAGAGGGAGAAAAAGACAGAGGGGGAGCAGGGGAGAAAAAGCAAAAGAGAGACAGAGACAGAGAGGGGGGAAAGAGAGAAATGATAGAGAGAGAGAGAGAGACAGAGAGAGGGGGAGGCATAAAGAAAGGAAGGAGAAAGAGAGAGGGAGAGAAAGACAGAGAGAGAAAAAGAAAATAGGAAAAAGAGACAGGGTAAGAGAGAGGAGAAAAAGGGAGAGAGAGAGAGAGCGGGAGGGAGAGAGAAGGAGAGAGAGGGGAGAAAAAGCAAAAGAGACAAAAAGAGAGAGAGCAAGAGAGAGAAGGGGGTAAAGAGAGAAAGAGGGAGAGAGAGAGGGAGAGAGAGAGAGCGCGAAGGAGAGAGGGGAGAGCATAAGGGAAAAAGTGAGAGAGGGAAAGAGAAAAGAAAGAGAGAGGAAAAGATAGAGAGAAGGGAGAAAGAAAGAGAAAAACAGAAAGAGAGGAAAGAAAAAAAGACACAGAGAGAAAGGGAGAAGAGAACGTCAGAGAAAGGGCAGAGAGAGAGAGAAAGGAAGAAAGAGGAAAAGAGGGGAGAAAGAGAGAGAGAGGGGGAGGGCAGAGCAGAGAGAGAGAGAAAGAGGGGAGAAAAAGAAAAAGAGAGAGCAAGAGACAGAGATTAGGGAAAGAGAGAAGAGAGAGAGAAGAAAGGGGAGAGAGAGAGATAGAGAGAAGAGAGAGAAAGAGAAATAGAGAGCAGTTGAGAGAGAGGAGAGGAGAAAGAAGAAAGAATCAGAGTTGGAGAGAGAAGGAGAGCGTGGGAGGAAGAGAGAGAGGAGAGAAAAAGCAAAAGAGTGAAGTACGAGAGAGAGCAAGGGACATAGAGAGGGGGGAAAGAGAGAAAGGAGAAAGAGAGAGAAAGTAAGCGAGAGGTAGGGATAGGAGAGTGAGAGAGAGAGAGAGAGGGGATAAAGGAGAGAGCAGGGGAGGGAGAAAGAAAGAAAGATAGGGAGAAAAAGTGAGAGAAGAAAGAGACAGAGGGAAAAAGAGAGAGAGAGCAAGAGAGGAGAGAAAGGGGGAGAGAAGAGAAAGAGAGAGGAGAGGAGTGAACAAGAGAGAAGAAAATGAAAGAAAGACAGAGAAAGAAAGACAGAGAGAAAAAAAGAGAGCAAGTAAGAGACAGGAGAAAAAGAGAGAGTGTGGGGGGGGGACAAAATGAAAGACAGAGAGGAGAAAGAAAAAGCAAAAAGAAACAAAAGAGAGGACAAAAAGAGAGTTTTATGTTAATTCAACTCACACACGAGAGTTGAACTGACATAAACTTTAAGGCAGAAACTGTACTTGTATTTTTAAGTTAAACTGTCTTGTTTCATTCATTTCTTCACATTAAACTAAACTCACTTAAACCTGTGAGATTATTATGACCGGAGCATTTACATATAAAAGGATTAGACTCTGATTAGAATAATAAATGAGGCTGGTGAGGTCTGAACACTGGCTCTTTGTTTGTGTGGGAATGCGCTTCATTAAAACTCCTCACGGCTTCTACGTTTGGCCCGGACCCGAACGCGTCTCAAGCTGGGGGTCACAGACAACAGACAGCAGACGAAACCTGGCCCTTTTTTGAATATTTTTAGATTAGAGTGGATAAGAACTAGAGAAAGAGAATGACATGGGAGTATAATGTATTTAGTTTGTATTGTAAAAATGGCGGCATTGGCTTATGGTTGTCATTGCCCACTTCAGACAAAACAAAACTATTACGCACAAAGTCTCCAAACAGATTTTGACGAGGTAAAAGAATAAAAAGTGAGGTTATCAGTATATTACAAAGATTAAGCTAGCTCTGGATGCTAAGTGTTAGCTTTAAATAGCGATAACTGTAGTGTTCTGGCTTTCTTTTGGCAGACTTTTGTGAGATACACTCATAAATATCAATAGAAATAAACAATGACAACTGTAGACTTACAAATAATGGTCTTAAAATAAGTAGTTTTGCTCCGTGTATGTGTAGTTGGCTAATTCTGTATAGTAATTCTGGTTCAGTCAAATCAACAAGTTATTTTTATCGTGGACATTGCTTTCATTTGTGGTATTTTATGGCCTCTTGTTTTATGAATAATAAACAATGGGGGTATTCCATGAAAGTGGCTTAACAAGTCTAGGCTTATCCTAAAATCCTGAGCTGAAACTAGCTTCATCTCCAACTTAAGCCTCAAGTCGTTCCATGAAATAAGCCTGGGTCTGAACAACGCTAATTCAAGCTTGAAGATTAATCTGGGCTGTGAGCGCGCTCCCGCTGAATGTGACGAGACCAGATCAATGGAGCGAAGACATCACTGAGAATGAGAGAGAAAAACGCTTATTTTACATGATCTGACTGAAACACGAGAGGAGCCAAAGTGCACACGGACTACAGTTTGATTTGCATCGCAAAAGTTTTCAGTTTATAGTGGTTTATTCTGATGTGAGGAGCGAGAGGCAGCCCCTCCCCTCCTGTACACTGCTGGAGAAAGACGAGGCGGAGATCCAGAGGATTTATCATCGTATTTGTGAGTAGTAGGCTCATCGTTTTTTAATGCAATGCACAGTTTTCCACTCCGCATGTGGGACTAGTCCCGCTGCGTAAAGTTGTCACAAAGATGTAGTGTAACCTGAGCGTAACTCTTCACAACCATAAGTGACCAATCAGAGCAGAGGATGTGTGTCCGTGGTGTGAGGAGAGACGAGGGAAGGAGATGCGATGAAGCGCTTTTGAGCGTAAAAGCAGTAGCATGACTCCACGGCTGCTCTCGCACTTTAGTCATGCTTTCATTGCTTCATGCTTTAGAGAAACAGCTGCATGTCTGTGGGAGATCTTACGTAGTTCAGATGCACGTAGGAGTAGCCTACAAGTTAATTTTTCAGTTAAATAGGTGGCTCTTTGTGCAGCCAATGTGACGTTTGCTCTTACAAACGCGTCTCTCCACAGCGAGAGCGGCTCAAAAAGGATGAAAAGAAACGGTCAGAGCGGCTCTTTGGTGCCAATGCCAAGTAAATAAAAGTGAATAAAAAGTGACTTTATGAGTTGTGTTGTGACAGACAGAGAGATTTCACACAGTTGTGGAAGTGTGTGAGGATAAACATGTGATTTAAGATGTTTTTTGAGACAAAGATAAAATAATCTTGACAGTTATCCTGGTCCCGACCAGGTTTATGTCTGCGCACTTGTTACTGCGGCAACTCAGCGTCACCTCTGGTTAGCCGCGTTAGTGGAACGGAAATGGAGATTTTATAAGCCTAGATTGGCCAAATAAGCCAGGCTTTGGCTTTAGCTCGCTTCATGGAATACCCCCATTGACAGCACAGAATTGCAAATAAGAGAAATCCCTGGACTAAACTGTGAAGCCACAGGGTAAGTCCCAGTCACACATGTTGCCTGATCGTGTTAAAGCCGTAGTACTGGTCGTTTTGAACCACCGTTACTTTGCTCTTCACATGCTGGTCGCGCATGGACGTCTGTTGCCCTTACAATCGCGGTAGATGCTCCGCGCTGCTCTGGTTGCGCATAATCACACCTACACATAGACGTAGCATTGAAAGTGTCTGAGGTCTTGAAAGACTGAGGTTAAAGGAGACCTATTGTGTTTTTTCCAACCATTTATTAATAAACTAGAACATGTGCAGATCAGTAATTTACCTTTAGTTAATCATAAAACACAAAACTTAAGTAAAATGGCTTGAAAATTGAAACCGCTCTATTAACTTCTTGTTCAAAACTGCAGATCTGATAAGCCCCGCCTCTTCATTTTAACATTTAACTGTAAGAAGCAACAGATTTTAAATAACAATTTTTTATTGTTGGAAAGTAGCTCTGAGACAATTTTGAACAATATATACATCATTTTGAGCATTGATCTTTTGAATTATAACAAGTAAATACAGACAAGTGGGAGGGGATAGGTGGTAGGTGAGAACAGGGATTTTCTGAACACTTGAGTTGCAGCTGAAGAACAAAACAAGATTACTCCAACATGCAGGAATCAATTCAAATATAACTTTGAGTAAAATAAGGGTGAAGGAAGGCCATTATAACAAGGTAAAAATATTAGAAAAGTGAATTTGACATAATAGGTCCCCTTTAAAATATTTGGATAATACATTTTACAAAATATGACCCCTTTAAGATAATTCGGTTACGCTTAGGGCTTTGAAAAAGGCTAACCAGGTACATACTGCGTTGAGAAAGCTAACGATTCTCGGTTTTAGCGCCATTACTTCATTTTAGCATACCATTTCTAAAACCCTAAACTTAACCAAAGAAAATACTCAATACTCTAAAGACTCAAAAGACTTTTTGGATGTACTGGCACTCAGGATAGTAATTTTGGGCGTAGTTTTGTGATCCTTCTCAACTTTAGAGTTGATAAAAATGAATAATCCTGGGGTGCTATTGTGCTTATTAAGTTTCCAGAGTTTATTGCCCACCACCTTTAAAAACCTTTCTTGTCTAGAATTTGCAGGATTCACAACTTAATCAAAATACTTTAACTATATAACCGTAACCCTACCCAGATTTTAGAAATACATTTGATAAAATATAGAAATTTGCTAGCATAGCTGCCAATGCAATACAAGTTGGTTGGGAAAAAACTCTACTCTACTGTCAGTAGAGCTTTGTTACCCTACTGCCTTTAAAATTTGAATATTATGCTACCATTTAAAATATAGATATGGTGAATGGCAGGCAGTCCTAACAAAACCAGTCCCAGAAAAGCTTTGCAAAGACTGACTGAAGTCTGGACCAGCGCACTGGGACTAAAGAAGAACAAAACCCAGAAAAGACTGTTTCAGCAAAGAATGAGAGAAATCTGCATTCACCAAACCGAGCAGGCAGAGCGGGCAGTGTGAAAGAGTGAGTCTGAAATCTACATTCACCAGAGAGATCCAGGAGACCGGCCTGTGAATGAGTTTTGTGTGTTTTTGTGGAGGGAGCCATTCATAAAACCGTCACAGCCCAGCCTCAGTCCAAACAGCCACATTACATGAGACTTACAGCTGTTTGAATGGGAACTGTGAGTAGTGTTGAGGAAAACTGTAGATATATACATCATTATGTTAAGCAAAAAAATGGAATATGGACGAATACATACGGAAATATATGTCATAATAATTGAGCTGATAAAAACATACAATTATTTTTTGTTTTGGGGCAGAATGGAGCTCAATAGTGACCGAACACTTCTTGGAACTCAGGTGTGCAGTGTTTTCTAAACCTACTCTCACACACCTGTCTCTACCTCACCTATGCTGGACATAAGTTGTACTTTAAATGAACCTGGACAGCCAGATGGTTTATGTGAATTCACAAACACGAGATAAACCATCTGGCCTTCCAGCCGCCGATTGGTTTGGGAGTTCGAACCAGCAGTGTTTTTGCCCAATCACATCACAGCAGCGTGGTTTTGAGGCCCAATCACATTGTAGCAGGGCGGAGCTAACACGGCTGTTAGCGCCGAGTCTGATTCAAGATAAACAAAGATGGCTGCTCCGTGGATGTTTGTGTTTCTGCTGCTTTTGATGCAGTTTTAGCAGAAATACAGAGTAATTTCTTTTTGATAGAAGAGCAGTGTGTGTGACACTTGTTCTATCCCACGTGGACATTGGATACACCATTATGAGTTGTTGCTGTGATTGGCTAAGCACAAATAAGGTAGGTCCTACACCCAATCAGCTCGAAGTATTTCATTAAACGCCCCACCTTTTCTCAAACACTTTCAGTGAGTCAAGTTCCAGATGGAGACTGTGGAAGAACTCAAATCGTAGTTCAACACAGATCCATCTGGCGTGAGCCAGGTTAACTTTATATGCTTTCAGACAAAAATTTAGTTAGACAAACTTTTAAATGCTGGTGTTTTTTAAAAGATTATTGTTGTTTTTACACAAGTGACAGAACTTTTGTTGAAATGACAAAATAACTAAGCTTTGTAGACATAAAACTTTAGTTTTACCCCTGACGTACACTGAGTGCAAGTCCAGTGTGTGTTCGCAAGATTTGGAAAGTGCTTAAACCAATGTGCCCTGCTACACAGACATCGGAGCAGTGCGAGCGCATGTTTGAGTTTCGCGCAAGTGTGCGGAAAGAATTCGTAGAGAGTCTATTTCTACCGGAGGTTGTAGAGGTCTGCAACTTTCAAGTCATAGTACAAGCATTCTATGTGAATCCGTGCGACTTTGGTCAAATCCAGACCAAAGTGGGCTAGAGCTGGTGTACAGGGCGCTTTGCATGTGCATGCATGTGTCTCGAACCAAACATATCTCACAGTCAGTGTACGGAAGCTGTTATTGTAGTGTCAATTATCCGAAATTCAAGCACTATAGTTATACCTTATAACAAGTAAATAACAACACTTTGAAGAAATAAAGAAAAAATACCTTATAGCATTTTGTGAGTCAGTTTGCAGTAGTTTGTGAATGGGTTTAGTGGAGAAGATCATTGGTAAAACCTTCACAGCAGAATTTGCATTGGAATTCAGGGCAAGTGCACATTACGTAACACTAATTAAGAAACATTTACTTGCCCTGTTTCTCAAATTAACTTGATCAAAAGTCACTTAATGCATCAAAGATTAATTTATTTGATCAGTTTATCCAAGAGCAGGTTAACACGAGTTAGACTAGAAAATTTTCAGCAAAACATAGTAAGCATGTTGCTTGTTTTCATCCAGTTTATGTTTTGATAAGGTTTATAATCGTCAATAGTCCAGTAAATGACATAGAGGTAATTCTTTGCATTTTGTTGCTTTGACAAGGGACTGTGTTTTAAAACTGAAGTGACTCCCTGTAAATTTCAACTTTTATTTGTCAATTTCTTCAAAAACTGCACCAAACTAAGTCAAAAGTAGAAAAACGTGACTCTTCTGGCCTTTAATCGAGAAAAACCAAACAAAAGTGCAGTTGTAGTTTGATAATCAGAGGTTTTGTACAGTCTGTAAGCGTTCTTGGTCGCGTTTCCCCTTTGACCTCTGCAGGCTGGCTTTGATTGGCCGGTTCGTTCCTAATCCGCTCACCTGCTGCGCCGCCTGTTTTTAGTCCGGGGATTAAAAGGTTAAACTTACACCGACACTTCCCAGAGTCACAGAATCCCTCGGCGCAGATTAAAACGTGTTGTGTAAAATTATACAACTGGATAAAACTGGAGAATATCCCAGACTTTTGTACGAAGCTGCAGATCGGAGGCACAGCGCTCTCACTCCTGCTGCAGATCTTTGGAGGTTTTTAGAGACAGCGCCACCTGTTGTTTTAAACCAAGTGTGAGTGGCATGACTTTTTGTTTATGCTTCAATTAAGGTCCAGGTTTACTATGGCTTATAACAAAATGTAAAATTGTAAAAGGTTTCCATTATGCATTTAAAAAATTATGATGAAAATATTAGGAAATTATCAATAGTTGTTACTGAACAAATTTAATTAATTAATTAATTTGACCTTTATTTAACCAGGGAAGTCCCACTGAGATTAAGAATCTCTTTTTCAGGGATCCCTGGGGGAAGGGTCAGGGGAGGCATTAATGGACATGTTTTTAGTTGTAGGAGGAAACCGGAGTACCCGGAGGAAACCTACGCAGACACGGGGAGAACATGCAAACTCCACATAGAAAGGCCCCGGGCGGCCCGGGAGTCGAACCCAGGACGTTATTGCTATGAGGCCAGAGCGCTAACCGCTCCACCACCGTGTCGCAGCGGTGTATTTTTACATTACCAGGCAAAAGCTGAGCAATCTGGCCACTTTTTAACATTAAAAATGTACTTCCTGTTGATAAATGAACACTTTTTTGTTAAATGTGTGTTTAAAGAGACAAAAAAAATCTCTTTCTTGTGAGAGAATTGAAAATGTTCTCGTCTCCTTAGTGCAGGGGTCTGTAACCTGCGGCTCTTTAAAGACTCCAATGTGGCTCTTTGGCCTCTCATTGACAATTAGGAAATACACTGTTAAGAGAAAAAGAAAAAAAAACATTCTATTAGGTTATATTATATATAGTAATGTGTATAAAAGTGATACTTGTCTGCAGACTGAGGACTGTCTCTGAAACTGCCCTCAAATGTTACAAGTGTAGTCTTTTATTGTTATTAGCACACTCATTGTGATCATTGCATAATAAATCATATTAGTATACAGCTTGTGTGAGGTGACTTACAACACTAGGGACAGAGAACAGAAACTCATACAGTCTGTGGCCTTGTACATTCATTTTAGGGGTCGTGGGTGACTGTAGCTTATCCCTGTGACTTTGGGCCTTAGGCGGGGAACACCCTGGACAGTGGCCAACTCTTCGCAGAGTTAAACAGACAACCATTCACTCTCTCATTCACTCACAGGGGAAATTTACAGTGATGCCCAATTAACCTAAACATGCATGTTTTTGGAGGTGGGAGGAAACCGGAGAAAACCCACGGTGACACGGGAAGAACATGCAAACTCCACCCAGAGAGATCGTGAGATGTTGATATGGTCCGACCCAGGAGTCAAACCCACGACCTCCTTATTGGTAAGCCAGAGCTCTAACCACTCTGCTACCGTGCAGCCCTCGAACCTCGAACAATAACATGCAATATTTCACAAAAGTTATAAATATTCCCATTTTGGCCAATCTCATCTCAGCAGGCCAAGCTTTTTAAGAATATACACAGTTATTTTGAAGGTTGTTGACTTTAAAATTTAATTAAAAATTCACTAGAATGCTGAAAGTGACAGATTATTTGATCAAGCATGATAGACCTACTTTGTAAAATGCGTGTATATTCACCTTTTAGTCTTATATATTTATAACAGAAGGAGTTAGTGCTGTAGTTCTTTAATCGTTTAGTCGATTAATCGGTCGATGGACTTCTCTTTGGTTGAACACATTAACGATTTTCATTTTGTGAAACCTAATGTGATCCTCACGTTAAAGACCTCCAGACGTCTGTCCTGTGGAGCTCATTGGATCATGGGTCAAATGCAGAAAACACATTTCTCAAAGGAACAATACCCTGATGTGTCTCTCTCTGGTGTTTAGTCCAGTCTTCAGTCTTTGTCCCAGTCCAGGTTGAATCAGATTAGGATTGTGGAGGCTCAGAGCTGCTATTCCAGGTCTCACAGATTAAACTTCTCACTGTCTTCAGGCTGTTCTCTCTCTCGGAGCAACAGCAGCGCCAAAACCTGCGTAAACCAGCCGACCAGACACGGGAAGGTTACAGTGTTTAACCCAAATGTCAAGGTCTGATCAAAACACAGCTCTGTTCAGAAGACCTAATGATCGTAATATGTTTAATAGTATTAGTAAATGGTTATGGCCCATATAGGTTCATAAATGCAACGAGTTAGGAAATAATGAATCTTGTCTGATATGCTAATGCTGCAGAAACACTTGGACTAAACTGAGTGACTACAGGCTTTTGGTTTTTGTGTTTTTTTTTTCTCGCCGTCACTCACTTCCCTCGGACACAGAAGCCATTTATATCCCTGTTCCACGCTAAGCACCGGATTAGAGTTTAAAAATACGCTAAAGAGATTAAACTGGGCTAAATGAGAAGCTAAATACAGACAGGTTTACAACGGCACTGCTTCAGGTGAACAGTTTTTACGCAGTCTCACCAGCAAATGTGCAGAAAGTACTGTTCATTACATTACAGTTACATGTGAAAAAAGGACTCTGATAAAAGTCAAAATCCTGGAGTAAAAGTATAAAAGTAAACATGTGTATATGTATCTAAGTAAAAAAAGCACTGTTATTCTCTAGTCTCAGTTAAAACTATATTTGTCAGATTATTTCACTTGTTTCAAGACATTTCTGATGTTTTCAAGAGATTTGAGCTTGAATTAAATTTGCCAATGCGGTGAGTGAAAATGTTTGACTTCATTAGCAAATAATTTGGCTTGAAATAAAAGTATGTATTGAAACAAGGTTGAAAACATGTTTAAACAAGTCATATAATCAATGTAGGGGGTGCACGGTAGTTAAGTGGTTAGAGCTCTGGCTTCCCAATAAGGAGGTCGTGGGTTCGACTCCCGGGTCGGACCATATCAACATCTCACGATCTCTCTGGGTGGAGTTTGCATGTTCTCCCCGTGTCACCGTGGGTTTTCTCTGGTTTCCTCCCACCTCCAAAAACATGCATGTTTAGGTTAATTGGGCATCACTGTAAATTTCCCTTAGTGAGTGAATGAGAGAATGAATGGTTGTATGTCTGACCCTGTGGCAAGTTGGCCACTGTCCAGGGTGTTCCCCGCCTAAGGCCCAAAGTCACTGGGATAGGCTCCAGTCACCCGCGACCCCTAACGGGATTAAGCGGTAGAAAATGAATGAATATAATCAATGTACATCAAATATAACCATATGAACCAGAAAAAAATACCAAAAGCCCAAGTTTTTAGACATTTTAACCATTCTAAAAATGTATTTCTGCAGAGCATAAAGTTAGTTTGTGATGTTGTGGAGTGTGAAATGGCTTTACAGTGAATTAATTATATTTTATCTGACTTTTATCATGTAATAAGAATGTAATTTTTGTTAGGAATTATAAAGTTTTTGGTGATTTTCACTTGCAAATTTTTGCACAAAGCTCTGATAAACGGCAGCAGCAGCAGGTTTGACCTGGTTTTGAAAGGAATAACAAATGTTTATGGGCTTATAAAGTAACTCACTCGATTACAAAATGTAGAGAGTAAAAAGTACAGACATGTCTTGAAAAATGTAAGAAGTAAAAACTAAAGTTAGTTTAGTTGGTTAGTGAAGTGATGATAGCTAGAACTTTTTAATGTGTTTTTGTTTGTTCATCACCTCACTTGTATCGCTCCAAACTATGATTGGTAATTACCATGGTAACGCTGAGGGGAGGGGCTTTCCTTTGACTCAGATCAACAACAAACCAACTCAGCGTGAGCAGGTAGAATTCTGTGACTCTACAGATCTCCTCTTCTGCTCCTCTCTTTTTCTCTCCTCCTGCTCTTCCCCTCTTCTCTGTGTCATCCCTCTTTTAAGCGTGAGAGTTCAGGAGCTGCGCTGACAGTGGAGAATTCCTGCTGCTATAAAACTCGCGCTTGTAGATTGCACTTGTAATAGGGTTGCACCTGTAGTATCTGACCTGTTACACCAGTTGTAGCCTTGGGTCCAAGAAGTCCAGAAAACACTGATTGGTCCAAGCATGATATATGTATTCCATATGCTCCTCCTCAGTTTAACCTTATAAATAGACCTAACATTCTTTTGTTCTTGGTTCTTCCCCACCTCGACCCCACTGGATGGACCCAGACCAAATTGTCTGTTAATTGGCATTTCTGTAAATAAATATATACCGTAATTTCTGGGCTATAAGCCGCTACTTTTTTCTCAAGCTTTGAACACTGCGGCTTATAAGGCAATGCAGCAAAATTATAGACTCTCATAGACTTACTATTAACAAGTGCGGCTTATCAATGTACTTATCATTTTTCTTACTTAAATCTAGTGGGTGCAACTTATATTCAGGTGACTCAATAGGGCAGAAATTACAGTACTCTTTAAACAACCAAGAGTGTGTCATTTCAACACCTCACACTGCACCAGGACAACGGCGGAGACCCCAGACGGCACCGGACAGGAGCAACACACCGATCCAGCTTTTTCAGTTCCAATATCGATTCTGATATTTTGCAATTAAGTATCTGTCGATTACAACCGTACAATCAGTGTAAGGACTCAAATAGCTCTTTTTTCTTTTCAAAAGTTAAGAAATTTGATCATACTGTGCTAAGCAACTGTTATTTATAATACAAGTCACACCTAAACAATGTATTAATATACTGTCAAACATTATGAGACGTTCTTGATCAATATAAGGTTAAGGTTAAGGTTAAGGTACACTTTATTGTCCCCGTAGGGAAATTTGTCCTCTGCATTTGACCCATCCTTCAATGCCTCTGGGGCATCTCCTCAGGAGCAGTGATCGCCACAGTGCAGCGCTCGGGGACCCATCTCCAGATGTTGTCTGTATCAGCCAGTAAATAAGTCTCATTATGTCCACAAAAAACACAACAATGGTATCCGCTGAACCGATATCATGCAGTCGATACCAAATCCTGGATCGGCGCCGATATTCGTTACTAGTATCGGATCGGTGTTTCTGCACTTGTAGTTAGCGCATATCGCATTTGTAGATTACACGTGTAGTTCACGCTTGTTGTTTCGCTCTTGTATCTCACAGTTAAAGTTTGTATAGACCGACAGGGCTTTGGGATTGAACTTCCACTGCCTCGAAGATCAATCGCGATTGACGGGTTGGGCACCACTGTGACAGAAAAATTGCTCAAATTTTACATTAAAAACTGTACTATTTGCAATTTGGGCCAATCTAGCAGGAAGTCTGAGGGCCAAAAAAATTGTCAAAGGACCGCACAGTTTGAACATGCCTACTGTAATTGAACAAACATACTTATTTTTTTATTGGCCGATGTTGAGCCAAAACATCTCATAATATTCATTCATTAATTTTCTACCGCTTAATCCCGTTAGGGGTCGCGGGTGACTGGAGCCTATCCCAGTGACTTTGGGCCTTAGGCGGGGAACACCCTGGACAGTGGCCAACTTGCCGCAGGGTTAGACAGACAACCATTCACTCTCTCATTCACTCACAGGGAAATGATGCCCAATTAATCTAAACATGCATGTTTTTGGAGGTGGGAGGAAACCGGAGAAAACCCACGGTGACACGGGGAGAACATGCAAACTCCACCCAGAGAGATTGTGAGATGTTGATATGGTCTGACCCGGGATTCGAACCCCCGACCTCTTTATTGGGAAGCCAGAGCTCTAACCACTCTGCTACCGTGCACCCCATCTCATAATATTTGAAATGTTACTCACAACTTGCACAGAAAATAACACACAACACAATATGATTATTATGTATGTTTTATAAAAGAAAAAAGCTATTTCAACGTCTACACTTGTATTTGTTGGTAAATACCTAATGCCAAAGGGTCAAAATCAACATCAGAACTAAAAAAGCTGGATCAGTGCATCCCTAATTTGATGACCTGAATTGATAAAACATTATAAAACTTTGGACTTGTGAGTTCTGTGACTTGAGACGACTCGATGCTTCTCAAAAAATAACCAGTGAAATTTTACATGAACAAACTGCAAAAAGCCTCTTCTTTCTCATGCATTTGTGACCAAAACTTTATTTTAAATACAATACTTCATATATAAAAAAAACACAGGCTGCAATCTGTTAAGACTAGAAAAAAGTTGAAACTAAAACCAGAGGACTTGGATACGACTTGGACTTGTCTCTCTTCGACTCTGGACTTGCAAAAAATGACTTATGAATAGTAAAAAAGATTGATTTAGTGTCACTTTAAGAAACTATTTTTGTGTTATTTGCGTTTATTCAAGTGAAACCACATTTCTTTAACTAATATAAGAGACTAAGTGATTATAATTTGCCTTTAAGTCTTGGTTTAGTTGCAAAAGTCAGAAATCCAGTGTGTCCCGGGATCTCTCTGGGTTTGGTAGTGGTTTTGATGCTCACTGCAGCGTGACTGGACTGGCTCTGGTTCTGACCCTGGTTCTGGTCCTGGTCTCGGTCCCGGTTCAGGTCCGAGTCGGGTCCGAAGTCCGGCAGAGGCAGGGAGACGGTCCGGACGTCGTGGACCTGCAGGAGAACCTCCAGAGTGCAGATTTCGGAAAAACCGTGGTCCGTGAAGGCAGCGCAAGTCCTCTGCACCTGCTCGATGCAAGGAGAGAAGGAGCAGACACGCCCACCTGAAAAGAGAGAGAGAAGGAAGAGAGAGGGAGAGAGAGAGAGAAGAGAGGAGAGAGAGAGAGAGAGAGGGGAGAGAGAGGGGGGTTTAGGTAAAATATGGACTTTTAAGAACATGAGAACTGATCTAAATTAGATCCTAACCCTGTGGTTTTGGATTAAATAAACCCACAATGATTATAATTTTAAAGGCTTTGGCACTATCACTAGTTTCACAAAAAAAAAAAAAAAAGACAAAACTCATCACAATTGGAATATAACGATGATAAGTCTGCTATTTACTTCATCTGACTGACATGTACACTGACAGCGAGGCGGGTTTGATTCGTGTAGGTTTCCAGTCAACTGTGGTCCGGTTTCGTCAAAAGCTATGTGTAAATTCTTGCGAGAACACTCGTATAATGAACTAAAAGCCGCATCAAACCACTGCGATCTTTGGGAAGAATAGACTTCATGCGAATTCTTCCACAGACCTGCGCTTCTCCCTCACTCGCATCCATATTTCTCGGAGGTCATTGTACATGGACGCATTGGTTTTAAGCACTTTCTAAGTTCATGCGGGACCTGCACCAAACTCGCACTCAATGTACATCCAGGGCGAGAAATAACAGTAGAATCAACCCTTTCCTAACTGCACAAACATTTCAAAACAAAGCTATGAAGGGGCGTATGAGAATCGAACCCACACCATTGAATTGAAACACCATTATTAAACGATTCTTTGACATTTTCAATATAGTAATTTTATAATTACTCCAGTAATTATTACATTACATGAGTTTTGGGCCCAGCTGCTGGGAGACTTTCCAGTGTGAAGTCATTTATAGGTAAAATTTGTTCAGTAAAACACAGTACACCTAACCTGGCCAGCCAGATGGATTATCTCGCGATATTTGTGAATTCACAAACACAAGATAAACCATCTGGCCTTCCAGCCGTCCGATTGGTTTGAGAGTCCGAAACAGCTGTGTTTCGGCCCAATCACATCACAGCAGCGTGGTTTTGAGGCCCAATCACATTGTAGCAGGGCGGGCTAACATGGGCTGTTAGTGTCCCGCCGCCGCCGCCGAGTCTGATTCAAGCTTAAACAAAGATGGCGGCTCCCGTGGATGTGTTGTCTGCTGCTTTTGATTCTGTTTTAGCCGAAATACAGAGTAATTTCCTTTGGAAAGAAGAGCATGTGTGACATGTACTTGTTCTATCCCAAGCGGACATTGGATACACCATTACGAGTTGTTGCTGTGGCTGGCTAAGCACAAATAAGGCACGCCGCTCATCCAATCAGCTCAAAGTATTTCACCAAATGCCCCACCTTTTCTTGAACGCTTTCAGAGAGTCAAGTTCCAGATGGAGGCTGTAGAAGAACTCAAATCATATTTCAACACAGATCCATCTGGAGTGAGCCAGATTACAGTAAACGTGATTATATTTGAGATTTCACTAAACACTCAATTTTTCTGTTTTGACAAGGTTTATAATTGTCTTTTGTTTAGTAGATATGACATAGTACACCTTCAAACTGCAATTTCCACTTTAAACTTCTGAGTCATTTAACCCAACTTGCTGCTGACACATTTGTGTATTTTTCCTTTCAGAGCAAATCTGTTTTTTGACATTTCATGACCCTGAGCTGGCACAACATGTTGCAGCTAAACATTGCATTTCTGTGGCGCACCTGGATACTTCAGGTGCATG
>JBBPFD010000357.1:0-28311 GCA_038363315.1 Mugilogobius chulae
AAGCTTCTTCAAGACACGTGAGGCGTTCTCTCAGTATTGTGGATCTCAGTCGTGACATTTGAAGCCTGTACTCATAAAACACATTTGTACAGATTGTGTTCGTGTCGGAGCATCAGTCACGAGTGTGTCCTGTCTCCTTTAACTGCGCCCCACAAAATCAGGCCCGCTCCAGCAGAGGCGAGAGTCTTGTCCCGCCCCGCCCAGACATCCCAGCATCCCTCTCTCTCCTCACCCTCCTTCTCTCTCTCTCTCTCTCTCACGCTGCGTGCCGTGCGTCCGTCACAAACCGAGCAGCCCATGGAGTAGTAGTAGTGTAGTAGTGTGGGGGTGCTTGTCCTTTTCCTCACGCTTTTTCTTCCATGGATACGCCTTTTGTGTGGAATACGTCTCCATCGGCGCGTCGCGGTAAGTGTCCGTGACCAGACTCGCTCCTCAAACGGGAGAAAACCGGCTGT
Source organism: Mugilogobius chulae (assembly GCA_038363315.1). NCBI lineage: Eukaryota > Metazoa > Chordata > Actinopteri > Gobiiformes > Gobiidae > Mugilogobius > Mugilogobius chulae. The sequence continues at coordinate 456 of JBBPFD010000357.1, forward strand.
GGTGTTTGCTATTGTCTGTTTCAACTTCAGGTCGTAAAAATCACGTCCCGGCGCGGAGCGTGAAGCGTGATCGTGTCGGGTTTGGTAAATGACGTCGCGATGTGCGTTAGTGCGAAAAGAACGACGTTTTAACGATCGTAACGGATCGATGTTTGGAGAGACACCTGTCTCTGGCAGCAACAGTGGCCGCCCTGCTCCTGCACACATCTTACGTCTGTTACGTGCTTTTTAGACATTTCATCCTCTCTATGAAGCTGTTTGCTCTGTGCACGCTCGTTCACGCTAATCCGCGTGTAATTTTCACCATTTCGCTGCACAAACGTTCAAAAAAAGCCCCAGTTATAATTCTCGCCCGTCTCCGCCCCCAACAAACAGACGGACTGCTCGAGCTAAAGTGTGAGTGTGCAAACCCGGAGGCCGCAGTCTTAGGACCAGCATAAAGAGGCGTCTTCATGTTGTAGAGCAGGTCCCAAACACAGACCGGTGTTATGCCGAAAATGCATCCCTCCTCACGGAACCATACACTCTTGAAACTTGAATTTGCGAATATTAAACTTTACTGGACGACTTTATATCTTATGTGGAACAACATTTTGTGTTAATATAAATAAAACAATGATCGAGACGTGTTTTATAGTCTTAGTTTGGAGGTTAGCTTGTAGTGTTCAGTAGCTGTATATATACATTTGTGAAAGAATTATGACAAAGCAAGCCACACAGACAGCTAAATATTACAATCGTTTCTATTTTGTAGCTTAAATCATTAATATTGTTTTAAGAGGTGAGCCTGACACTTGCAGATAATCCTGTTTCCAAAACATCCATAGTGGATGCATATTTTGGCAAATGTCTGTAGTAGACTATTTTAGAAAGACAACAACATTAACTAGTGATTTAAGCTACGAAAAAGAAAATTATTGTAATATTTAGCTGTCTCTGTGGCTTTGTTTGTCATGATTCTTTCACAAATGTAAGTAATAACAGCTTAGCCTACTGCTAACCTAACAAGCTAACCTCAAACTAAAACGTCGCATCATTGTTTATTTATATTGACACAAAATGTTGTTCCACAGAAGATATAAGTCGTCCTATGAAGTTTAATATTGTTAATTCAAGTTTTCAAGAGTTTCCGTGAGGAGGGATGCATTTTCGGCATAACACCGGGACCCCCAAAACAAGCATGCCAGCGACTCATGACCCCCACTTTAAAATCCACTAGACCTTTCTAATGATTTCAAAATGTAATTATTTAGTTGTTTTTGTGTTATTAACTGAAATTCATTACAACACACTGTTTCCAATGTAAATAATTGATTATATACAGAATAATATTTGTAAACTTACATCTTGAAATCAGTTTGCTTTGAGAACCACTGTTGTAGAGCGATTGTGCTTCACGAGATTAAGATTGGGTTTGTGAAAGAATGAATGAAATCCTAATGTTTGACTGTTTGGTTGCAATGGGTAGATCACAGATAAATGGTCTTTCTGGTCACAAATAAGTGAGGCGAGTCATGTTTCACTTGTTCATGTAGAATACAGTTTATATTTGAGGAGAAGAATCAAGTCATCTTATCAAGTCTAAAATAGGGCTGGCGTAATGATAAAAGTAGATATCCCGATCAATCTTTGGCAAATCTCGATTACGATATCAAACGATATTATGTAAGACCAACAGGAAAATGTTCAAACATGTCTTTAAATGTCTTTTGAAGTGTAATGATCAACTAATAAGCTGTAGTGACTTTAAACGTGTTTTCAATGACGACCAAGATAGATTGCACAGCTCTAGTCTAAAGTCTAAGTAAGTCCCACATTCCTCCAGTCCCTTTTAGTCAGAGGAACTACTAAGCAGTGCAATATATCGAATTTAGATAATATCGTGAATGTTTTTTCTAAGATATGCAAAAATTTAACATCGAGTATATCGGCATTAAAAAAACACTACATAAGAGCAAATTTCTATAAACTTAAATAAATGATGCCATCAACTTTCTAATACTGTAGATGGAACCAGTATTTATTCCTATTAGAATTAGTACAATGATAATTCAGAGAGCTTCACAAACAGCAAAATTATGATAGGGCCTATAATGAAAGATTTCTGCACTTGTAATTAATTTGACAAATTTTGTTTCATATATTAAACAAACTGGAAAAAAATGACCAAGTTAATTTGAAAATGAGCGAACATGTGCTAGAATTTGGAGTATTTTAGGATTTGAATCAGTTATTATTGTTTGAACTAAGATTGCTAAAGGTAAAAGCATAAAATCTTTTTTTTTTTTCATGAAATAAGAAAAATACACGCTGACTTCAATTATTCGAAAAACATCCTTCTGTTCTTGAAATAAGAACCAAGTTTTTGTTGTACTCTCAAAACACGATAAACACAAAGTCAGTCAACCAGTTTTAGGCTCAATGAATATTTAAGACTGTGTTTTTATTATCTTGTCAACAGTTATGTTGAACTAACAAATTATCGCTCTGATATCGTTATCGAGATATTGTTTTTGTCAATATCGCCCAGCCATACTACCCTGTTCCCATGTTTGTGTCAAACAGTCACAGTTTTCAGCAACTGGCTTTAACAGTAGCATCTGTCTGGAACATTTAAGTACGTCATTACAGTAGTTCAAACTAAAGTTTACTTAAAACACATTTACCTACATTTAACAGTTATAGGTAAATACAGTATATGTTTCAAAAGTACAGTCTTATTGTGAGCGAGGTTTTCTCCATAGATCTGATTCCACACATATGGAGATAAGTTTAGTTTAGTCTTATTTGAAGGACAATGTACAGAACATTAGGTTAACAAAAAACAGTGATGGCTACTTCCATCCACAGTCCCTGAGTTACAGAATAAATAATACAGTGCAATATACTCATTCAACAATAAGAGCAATAATTCAGTCATACCCTAGCATCTGAATTAGACAGATTTAGACGCTGCAAACACACAAATACAAAAGCAGCTGGCTCTCTAACGGAAAAGATTATGTCCCTTTAAATCAGAGATCTCAAACTCAAATGGAGCTGGGGCCAAATAATCAGTCGGAGAGGGTCAAGGGCCACACTTTAAAACACAGGGCTCACTGCAGGGTTCGTACAGTCATGAAAAACCTGGAAAAATCTAAATCAAATTACCAGGCCCTGGAAAAGTTTAGGAATTTTACTGGGTTTTGGAAAACGACAACAAACAGGGCTTGAGACTAACACTGTCCCGTCTAGGGATGCACCGATCCAGCTTTTTCTGTTCCGATATCGATCCCGATATTTGATTTTAACTATCTGTCGATACCCGATATCCACCGATACCAATGAAAGGACTGAAATTGCTTCTTTTTCTTATAAAAACTTAATACATTTGGTCATATTGTGTTATGTAACTGTTGTTTATAGTGCAAGTCACAACTTAACAACTTAATCTGAATAAAATGCCCAATATTATGAATAGGTGGGTTTCACATTCTAGAATTCTTGGCAGTTATAAGTCTGGTGGAGGCAAGAGGCACTTTTCTTATTAATAACATTGGACTTTGCTATGAAATAATTCAAAAAATATTTTGCCAATTTAAAAAGTGGCGATTTCTGGGATGACTAGACCATTCTTGTTTGTATTACAAAATAAAACTGCATTAAACAATATTTATTTTAGCTGCCCTCCACCTCATTGAAATAACATTGGCCTGTAGAATGTTGTGATGTCATCTGAAACCACCAATTGAAACTATGGATCAACACAGCCTGTAAATTAGTCTCATTATGTCCAATTAGAGGCACAGCCACGATATCGGCTGAACCGATATCATTGAGCCGATACTCCGATCCAGGTATCGATTGGTGCATCCCTAGTCCCGTCGAACACAGACACATCCGCTTTTTCTGCAATTGTTGAAATGCAGGATCTGTGCATAGACTTCATGTAATTATCATCATGCTAAATCTCTACTATATATTTGATTGGTTGGGCCTCATCAATAATAATAAGTAATCATCCAGATTTGATTGATTTCTGATTATTATTGAGTTGCCAGTTTGATACTCGTGCTTTAAAGTGAAATAGACAATATTTACAGCTTTGAAGTAATTGTGTTTTCTAAAATATTGAGTAGATGTGTGCGTGTGGCTGCAGGTCCTGAACTGCTGTCCCTCCACGTTTACAGCTCCACTCTTCCCTCTGCTCTTCACATCACACTCTGCCCCCTTTTTCTCCTCCGATGGCTTTCAGATCGCTCTCAGATTGAAATCCCAGAGCCATTAAGACGGAGCGATAAACCCGGACTGTAACCTCCTGGATTCAGACCCGAGTTTTACCACGATTTCTCTCTGCCTCGTTACGTTTGGTGTTTGTGTGAGGATAAACCCGGACAGTAACCTCCTGGATTCAGACCTGAGTTTTACCACGATTTTACTCTCGCCTCGTTACGTTTGTGTGTTTGTGTATCTGAAGATATTTTTGAAGAATTGTTGAGTTTGTAGTCGTGCTCTGGCCGTGTTTGTGATTTTTGCATCTTTGGGTTGTTTCTTTTTCCTGTATTTCTGACTCGTTTTGGTGTTTTATAAAGAACAAAACATAAATGACTGATCTACACACGTCAGATTGTTTTAGTATTTGCATAAAAAGCACATAACACATGTATCTTTATTTTCTCTTTATAGATTGTTTTGGGCTGCTTTGGGTTTGATCCAAGTCAGTGTTTTTCAAACTGTGGTACGTGCACTTGGTGGTGGTTTTTCTGAATAATTGTTTGGTTTGGCGACACATCTAATTATATTTACTTTTTGGGAGGCGTAGGTGTTCTTTTAAAATGCCTTGTCTGTTGCTTACAATTGTTTTAAACTTGATTTAGATCTGCTCCTATGTATTTCTAATTATATACCGGCTGTTCTACTTGGGTATCAGCACCACAGCATCCTCAGGCCTTTTCCCACATAAAAGTACCAAGAACTAGTCCCAACTCTCCTCCAGCCCTGTCAGTCAAAAGAACCCTGTCCCATGTTGTGTTCACACAGGAACAGTTCCTGAAATTGACTCTAACTGACTTTAGCATTAGCATCTGTTTAGTCTGGAACATTTAAATAAGTCAATAGTGCTAGGAAACAAAAGTTGTCTTTTTTGATTCCACATAAACTATGATCTACAAAACCTACAAACCTCACAGAAATTAACAATAAAACACAGTTACCAGTGTTCACTCTAATTCTGTAATAGTTTACATAATAATTTACAAATTAAATATACATATAACTATATTTGGGGAGTTACTGCTTTTAAAACATTTTTCCTGAGAACAAGGAAAGTTTTTAAATGTAAGGATGTATACAACATGTTTCCAACAAAGCTTTGTAAATGTGTTTGTGTCACCAAAAGGTTCCTGGTCTGAGTGGAAAGTACCCTCACATTCTTGTCCTTCCTGTCGTGATGCGATGTATCTGCCATTAAGACCAGATAAACTGGGCTATTATCATCACAGTTACATTTGTTTGATCAGCTCAGTGAAGAGAAACTGAGCTGTTGAAGTGTCACCATGTCTGTTGTTCTCGAGTTTGATTGAGTTGAGCTGTTTGGATAAAAAATCGAATGTGGTCAAACTTAACTTGTCCAGCCTGTCGACATGACATCTCTGCAGGAGAACTACTTGTGGCAGTAAATCAAAATAACGCAAAACTAAAGCCATAGCAAAAGAAGTTTTGACTAGAATCAAAATACTGTCTGAAGGTGAAAATGTCCAGCCTGTCGTGATTCCAGACATGACCAGGTGGATACTCAGGAATTGGACAAAGTGGGAGGCAACAGTTGTTTTTACAAAGTTTACAAAAGTACTGGGAACTGAAAAAAAAGTTAGTACGGTAGGAAAAGGCCTTATATCAGTATCTGTTCCCAAAAGTCGAGCCCTAGTCATTGTTACTTTGTATGCAGGTCAGTCACACCAGCTTCTCTCTAAAGCTTATTTCATACTTGACGCATCCACGAGGACCACGAGGGTTCGTGCGGCGGAAATACGTAATTTTTGGAGACACGCCCCCTGAAGCATCGTCCGCATGGACCAGGTTTTCCGCTTCGGCGTCAGGGAAAAATCTGTGACTACGCGGACGGTCCGCGTGGAAATCAACGAGCTTTAAATGGCAGCTCCCTACTGCCCTCTACAAGCCGCCGCTTGAAACACACAGAAACTATAAACACTGTCAGCGTCTGCTCCGCTCTAGTCCATGCATCTAATATCCGCGCGGACTTCACGTGCGGGAACCATAAACCAAGCTTTAAAGGTGATTTTTATACTGCAAACAAAATGTGGTTTTACATCTGACTTCCTTTCATAAATCCATGGTTAATATCGACGTGTATTTAATTTGGTTGCAATTACAGCAAAAACAAACAACAATATGAAACTGGAGAGGACCACCTAAGCTCAGCCAATCAGAGCGCTGCATTTGGCTCCAGGAGAGAACTACAATTCAGACAGTGAATTTACAACTAAAAAAGTTAGTTATATGCTCAACAAAAAACAATTAGATTTTTTGCCACCCAAACTGGCTCCGCCCACACAGAACCTCTCCCTGTTACTGACACGTTATTGGCTGATTTGTTATCAAAGCTAGGAACTCTATCTAACAATATGTGGTTTTGAAGAAAGTTTTCAGACTTTACACAGCCTGGTTTATCTTGTTTTAAATACTTCTGTCTCATGTTTGTTCTTTCACCGGGGCATTATTGTTGTAAAGGGTCTGACATTGAGTCTTTGTAGCTTCAGAGTTGTGTTGTTGTTGATGCAGGAGGAGAGGCTGGTGACAGGAGGCAGGTGGAGGGTTTACACGGCTCTGTCTCTCACACAAACAGAAGAACACAGCGCTTGTACTAGAGCTGGGCAATATATTGAAATTTAATAATATCGTAAATGTTGTTTTAAGATCTGCAAAAATTGAATATCGAGTATATCGTGCAGTAAAAACATCCTACTAAAGAGCTAGATTACAATAAAAATTACGTAAGTGATGCAAATATCATGTAAAAAGTCATTCAATCAATTTTAGATTTAGTTTTTTCTGATATAGTAACAAGTTTGAAGATCATTTTTCAACAAATTATGTGGGACTGACAAAATATCGAACCTAACCTAACCCAGAAAAGGCCCCAAAATCAGGTGATTTCAACTTGTGATAGATATTGTTCCTCTAAATGCAGTTATTTGTGATACAGAGTTTCATTATGCCTTAAAATTTTTTTTCAACAGAATTTAAAACACTTTTTTTTTTTTTTATAAGTTTGTTGTCTTGTTTAGTTATTTCTCTTGGACCTGAGTAGAATTCTGTTGTTGAAACCTTGATAGAAAATACAGTGGCCTTACTTTTGAACCTTGTTGAAGTGTTTTGTTTGGACAAAAGTCTGACGTCACACTGACACATCACCTCTGCAGTGAACATGAGACTGACTAAACCTCAATTCACTTTATCTGTGACATCATCTGTTTGAAGTTATGAAATCCTGTGACATGACTTCAGTTTGAATCAAGTCTGCGTCTTTGTCAAGGGAGGTGGAGTCTTTTGTACGTGCTTTTAGTGTTTTTAGTAGATAAAGGGACAACATGCAGACTCTCAAACATTCTCAAACACATAAAGCTCTGGTGTCAGAGTGTGAGCTGCAGCAGGACAGTCCCAGCTGGTCCAGTGATGACAGGAGACACGTGTTGTTTGCAGTTGGGGGTTGGTATATTAACACCTTTAGCTAGCAGATGTGCAATATATCGAATATCATGATTGTTGTTGTGAAGATATTCATTAACCGTATATCAAGTATATAGTTTATAGCAGTGGTTCCCAACGAGCTTTATCTAAAGATTTTGTTTATTAGAGATATTTCTGCTGCAGGGCATCAGTGTTAATTTAATATTACTAGAATAATGCTCCTTTTACAGTGAAATGTACTCATATTTACTGTTCTTTTTAATTTATTGTTCTTTTAATGAACCGACAACCTTCAAAACTGAAAACCAAAGTGAATATGATTTTAGCGTACCATTACACCCCTATTCAAGAAGAAACCAAGATCAACAGCTGACTCAAGACCAATCTAAAGCCAAGACTGGTTTTGAGGACGACTACATGGCCCCAGAGTCCCGAAGCTTCGCTGAACTGAGAAAGAAGTCCCTGCTTGACCTCCTCTAGCAGCAAATGTTCTGACTTTACTCCAGTGTCCTGACTTTTCCAGTCGCTGTGTCCTCGTGTGAGACAGTTTTGTGATTCTTACTGCCACTAGAACCATGTTTTATATGAGCAGAGTCAAACTGTACAGTATTCATCAGAGGATTGTGAAAAACAAGCTCATCGGCTCTAAGCTCAAGAGTCAGGACTGAGATCCAGACTTCACACGGACAGATGAGTCCACGATGGTCCAGACACAGAGAGACACAGAGAGACACAGACACAGAGAGACACAGACACAGAGAGACACAGACAGACCAGGACCAGGACCACACAGACTCCATAAAGGTCAGACCTGAGTTGAGACTGGAGCTTGTGTTTGGTGACCTCTGACAATGCCACTGGCTCCACCTCGTTAAGAACATGAATTAAACAGTTTGTTCATGGTTCAGCGGCGTGAATCAAATGTCACTGCTCCAAGGCAGAGGTTTTTTTTAGGTCTGTAAATTCTGGTCAATTAGGAGAACAACCGGTCACATATTATTGCTTTATACAAACAACTGCACATGAGTTTGGCAGTAGCCTACGTGCTTTCGCCCTACAGTCTCTATTTTAAAGCTAAATTGGTGATTGTTAATGAAGTGTCTTTAACTTTAACTTATCATGATGACGAGACGCTCTTTGATTCGCGCCCGTCTGCGGACTGAACCAGAGCCAAGCCTGCGTGATCCCTGTGTGTTTGAGTCAGGAGCCCGGGACAACGCACTGGACCCGGTCAAGCCAGCGTCAACCCCCTGTGTCTGAGACGAAAGACCCGGGACCGCGCATCCCACTTTTAAACCAGAGATTTCTAAGTTCAGCGCGAGGTTTTAGTGACTTTAAAGGCACATTCTAATGGGCTTCACGTGTAAAGTGTGTACCTGTTTGTCTCCAGCAGAAACTCTGTTTCGCTGACGCTGATCAGCAAATCTTCAAGAGAGACGTGCCTTCCCGTCTCTCTATTTCTCTTTTTCTCCACTTCATAAGTGACGCACTTTAATTGCACGCACAAATTCTCTTCACTTGGCAGATTAAGCCGCTGTATTCACACATGAGTAAACATTTTGTCTCGAGTTGAGAAGAAAAAAGCATGATCTACGCAGCACGTGCACACGCTCGTTTCTGTGGAGAACTGTCAATCATCTGCAGCAGCGCCAGGATCACGTGTATCAGCGCGAGCTATCCAGCTATGTGCTAACTCAGATCCACATGGCGTTGTTTCAGTCTAAAAAGCAAACTAGAACTTAAAATTCAGCAAAATGTCGTAATAACTTCGTAATTTACAAAGCTGAAAAAAACGGCTTTTAAACAAAAGTGTAGGTCTTATGCTCGTGATTCACCACATAGCTGCTTAGCCCCGAGGACGTTTCCAAACTTCTAAGATAATTTTTTATTGAATCCCCTATGGCAATTTAACATGGGGTCCGAGATTTTGGAACCAGGAAGTGGGCGGTCACTGTTGAGCTCCATAGTCCCTGAACCGGAGCAGCGCCCGGACTGACCACACAACGAACTAATGTGGAATTATCATTAACTAGTCTACAGTAAATCATGTAATGTTCCTCATTTTTCTTCTACTTTTTATTTTTTTCCCCCAATATTTCTGCCGGTCAAGCTGACCGGAGACGTCTATTTTTTCCGGTCAACGGCACATTTTACCGGCAAAAGACTGGCTAACGTAACCTCTTCTCCAAACCCAGTTTATATTTTACACCACAGAGAAGAGTTGTTTTTTTTATCAGGTGGACTTCTCCTTTAAGTGTCCTCTGCAACAGAAGATTTCTTTCTCAGAACAGAAGACAAACCCTGAGTCTGCTCTATGTTTTATAAAGACGTCGACACTTCTCTTCTGTTTAAAACTCCTCCCTGTGGTTTTGTGCACTGAGGGGGTCTGACCTTGACCTGCGGCTGTACACAAACACACTTACATACCTACTAGGGTTGGGACAAGTTAGATTTGTCATGATACTGCGCACACACGTAAAGAACAGTTGTGTTTTTGGGAATGTTCATAAAGGCTCAGTTGTGTATCTTTGAGCAGCTGTAGTAAAACGTCTCCAACACACCATCGACTCGTAGAGACAGAATCAAACAGGAAACAGTCTAAAACTCTGTCTCAGCTTTTATTTTGTATTGATAATTGGTCCTAATGTAACGCTAATTAAAAGTAGTTAGTGTTAGGACTGAGTTATTACAATGGGTTGCATATGACTGACACAGAAAACCGGTTCGTTATAGGAGCTTGTGGTGAATGAAAGGCAAGGACACAGAAAATTAAGTTTAAATAATGTATATTGAAAAATTATGAAGAGCAAATACAAACAAGACACATACTTGGAACAAAAATAAATAACCCAGTGGCAAAAGACCACAACAGAGAAAAAAAGTATTTGAAATGTTCAGTAGGCTTATTCAGTCTTTTTTTTATTTCGAACGCAAAGTTCAGTTTTGATCCTTCTTTCTTTATTTCGAAACGCAAAGTTCAGTTTTGATCCTTCTTTCTTTATTTCGAAACGCAAAGTTCAGTTTATGATCCTTTTTCCTTTATTTCGAAACGCAATGTTCAGTTTTTGATCCAGTTCGAAATGTTTTTAATAATCCACAACAAATATTAATCCAAATAATGGTGTCCACGATATGGAGGAGGAGACAACAAAAAAGAATGTTCCTACCAGGTTGCAGAGGGCAGCTCGCCACCTCTTGAAGAGGAAATCAGGGCGTACAAAAAAAACCTGACCTATAAACAGAGGCCAGAGAAAAACATTAAGGACTTTTGTACCAAAAGTGACTCCATAGCTTGTAACATTTTTAAAGTTACATTCAAAATACATTAAAAAAGTCAATAAATTAGCGAATTCAATTAACTCTTTTAAATATAAATCACAGTTGCGCAACAATAGTGTTCAAGTTTCATTCATAGTCAATGCTACAACGCCTGTAGTAGCTAATGCATGTGAATGGGATTCTCATTAGCATTACAATAATCACAATCAGAGTCAAACAAAAGAAGCGATTGGCAAACGGCCAATGCAATCAATAAACATAGCTCTGTACTACATGTAGATTTGATCAAAAGTGCTTATTTACGCTAGTAAACATTAAAAGATGCAAAACAGCAGTAAAGTTTGCCGCGACTAATGCGGAAGTGACTAATTAAGTCAATAAAACTTTTTCCGCGACAAAAACTATATTTTCGGCTAAGCGGTTACATTTAGTAAGGCTTTTTGTCACTCATCAATGAGTTTGAGAACCTTCTGTCGTAAATTGGTGAAGATAGAAGCTGTTCTCTGAGACCGCAGTCTCGTGTTCTGCACAGCCACAGCCGGAGCAAGGAAGTTGACAGGAAGTGGGACGGAGGCTCAGACACTTTTATCATAGCGCCATTTGTGGCTGGGCGAATGAACTGCAGGTGTCAATCAGCCATTGGGAAACAGCGCAGCAGGGTGTGAGACGTGGGTTACACTAAACATTGTGAAAATACAGTCAAACGCTCAGACGTTGCGGGAACAGTGCGATGTTTTTCACACTTAAGAATAATTTCAAATGGATCCACAGGGAGGTATTTGATTGTGAAAGTAGGACAGACGTGTTCCTTCTTCTCTGTGAGCGTCTGTCTGCAGCAGCAACAGCCGGGGGAAGAGAAAGAGGGCGGAGTCTGAGAATACTGTTATAGACATGACGAAATTTAAATAATAATAACTTCATTTTGTTATTTGCTTTGTTAAAAGTCTAAGTTGAAACAGTTATTGCAAATTATTTAAATCTTGCCTCATCTCGTGAATAGGGCTGGGTACCGTTCGATTTTTTTCGATACCAGTACTTTAACGGTACTGGCTTTTCGGACTGGTTCCTTAACTGTTCTTTTTACGGTTCTTACTTTTTTTCAATTATAAGCCCAATTTCTTTTTTCAGCCTTTAACAATGTTATGTTTTTTCACTTTCACTTTTTCTTTCTTGCCACAGGCGGCAGCTCTGCAACAAAGACGATTTGCTTTTGACACTTTTACCCTTCACTTGACCTGGAGACAAAAGGAGAAATGAGAAGGCTGGATTACATGTATTTCTTATTGGCTGCACTAGAGACGCCACAGCGGTACATTTGGGATTCTGCTTCAACTGCGGCGATGAGCAGGAGGATATTACGGCAAAGTTGGATTATATTTTGTATTTGGCGACATTCTTCTGCGTAAACTTCAGACTTTGACTTGATCACGAAGAGTTATGAAGCTCAACACGCAGACTTTTGACAGAAAGGCTCCACCGGAGATGTGCTTTAATTGAAAACGGACCCGTTGTTTCTTGGTTTCTTCTTTTTAAGAAGGTAAGTGGACACACAGCGGTTGTTTGTGACATTGCAGCTGCAGGGCTCGGTCTGTTTGGGAGAAATGAGACGTGAATTGTGCCGTTAGTTTGTGCAGGCGCTGTAAGGTCACGCGGTTAGGGTTAGATTTAAAGCCAACATGACGCACTTTCGGTGCCATTTTTCGGTTCCAGTATTTCACAAACGTTTTGGTTGGTTCCAAGTAGGAACCGTTTTTCAGTGCCCAGCCCTACTCGTGAAAATTCTGTCTCGTCCCATTCCTACACTCCTTCACTTCATCACTGTGAGATTGAGCTGTATGAGAGCTGTGGGGGGCTTCTGTTTGAGCAGGGGACGTGTAACTGGGACGTCCCACAGGAGAACACAGCCCAGGGTGAGATGAGATGAATTTCTAGAGCAGGGGTGTCAAACATTCAGCCCGGAGGCCAAATACAGCCCCTGAGATTCTTTTCTGTGTCCCGCGGGAGGATTTCTGATTATCGTTAGTGGTCCTCTGGAGCCACAGAAGCCAGGATAGAAAAGAAGCCTCTGGAAATAAAAAAGCTTCTGTTGATGAGATGTGACTCTAAAGTATAAAATGCACTGGAATACAGCAAATTACATTCAGTTTGTCTGAATACTTTTGCAGAAAGACTTTGCATAATACTATACAATTCAAAATATGTAATGTAATGTAAAGTAATTCAATGTAAATGTGGTCACGTGTTATTACGGAAGTCCAGAGCTGTCAGTGTGGAGTAAACATTTTTTCAGCTTTTCTCGTTATAACGACCTTATATTTACGTTCAAACGACAATATACTTATTATTACGACTTTTTATTTACGTTCAAACGAAAATATTTACCTTGAATTAACAAAGCCTCTGACAGAACATGTCCGACTGAAACAGAGAGACTTAGATCTAAATTGAGTCTGAATCTGAAACGTAATGCGGCTGAAAAGAGAAAACTCTGCTGTAAATATTCATGAAGCACCTGCAGCGTTAGCATTAGCCTCCGCGCTCGTTAGCTAATGCCGTTTGTGTTGGTTTGGAGCGACGATGACGACCCGAGGCGTGAGCGCTCAGCAGGACGCTAACCAACGCTTTTCATCTTGAATAAATACAGTTTAATTTAGTGTAAATACAGGAGACTCGGGTTAAATCAGTCCCAGAGGAAAAACAAACCAGATCAAGTGTGCATTTATTATTCTGGTACAATGATCGTGTTTTAAATGAGTTAAAGATTCTGAGGAAAACACTGGGTTCTTGAAAACAAATCTGATCTCACAACAAGTTTTAAAATAATTAATCTGAAAGAGAAAAAAACTTACATGAGTACCCTTTTTCTACGTGAATGCATTAAAAGAAGTTGGTCCATTAACGACTTTATCTTTATTGTTTTTGTCTAAACCAGTGGTGGGCACATTCAACGCCTGACTGCAAACAGTGTGTGTGTTTGGCGCTGCGAGGCCTGGGAGTCTCTACGCAGCAGGACCACGAGCTCGATGTGTGTCCAGTGAGTTTGGGCCTCCCTGAAGATGTCTGTTCCTCCCTGAAGATGTCTGTTCCTCCCTGAAGATGTCTGTTCCTCCTGAAGATTGTCTGTTCCTCCCTGAAGATGTCTGTTCCTCCCTGAAGATGTCTGTTCCTCCCTGAAGATGTCTGTTCCTCCCTGAAGTTGTCTGTTCCTCCCTGAAGATGTCTGTTCCTCCCTGAAGATGTCTGTTCCTCCCTGAAGATGTCTGTTCCTCCCTGAAGATGTCTGTTCCTCCCTGAAGATGCCTGTTCTCCCTGAAGATGTCTGCCTGCTCCCGGTTAGGGATGTCACGATATCAAATTTTAGAATCACGATTATAGCAAAAGGAAAATCACGATTTTGCGATTATTCACGATTATCGGCATAAAGACAAAATAAATACATTATATACATATATTTATTTTTTAAATCTAAATTATTGGCATTTGATTTGCTGACAGTGACAATACACTGATTGTATTACATAATATGATGTAGGTTTGATTAAAAACAATAAATGCAATTATTTAAATAATTATCCTTTGAAAAAAAATAATTAATGTTTTAAACAAATTATCATTCAAGCATTAAAAACATTATTGTCCCTTTAATGATTGCTTTAATATTCTCATGATACTTACAATGAGAGATCCATTACTAATAATATATATATGTGTGATATCTGTCATGTGACTCATGAAGGCGACGTCATCCACACGTTTTGTTTTCCAGCGTCGTCATGACGTCTGCAGCGTCTCTGCTTTAGTTTTACTTTCAATCAGAGTTTATGTCAAATGAAGCATAAATACTGTTATTTTTGCCGTGAGCTGTGTGATTCTCTCTGGAGCGCTTCGTTTAAAGGATTTACGTTGTTTCTTTACCTTTACTTGGACGAACAGCGAGGGATGATCGTATCGAAGATGCTGGATCATGTTGGATGTGTTAGAGCTTTTAGTGGCTACTTTCAAAGACACGTCTTACATATTGGACACTCTTCAGCCGCACAAAGCCCTGGTTATCTTAAAAACAACTCGACTTGATTATTTGGATGGATACAACTCCTGAAGCGCTAACTTCAGCAGCCTTAGCGGTGAGTTGACGACACACACGCTGTTCTCCGCCTCACGCTGCCCGAGCACGGCACAGAAGACGTAAGACGTGTTTGCGGTTTACCGTGAGTTGTAAAAACTCCACGAATAACCTACCGTGGGGAAAATATTCACAATTATTGAAAAACCGGTTAATCTTGACATCCCTACTCCCGGTCTGTTCGTTTGACCTGACTGTCAGCGTTAGAGCTGCGACCACTGTGAGAGTGGCTCAGATCAAACGCTGCGACCTGAAGGTTCAAACCTTTCTACCACCAAGCTCATTTTTTTTGCCCTAAGATTTTACAAATGATTAAAGAAGGAAGAAAACCAGAGCATTTCTGAGGTTTGACAAAGCTCCATCGTGACTAGAGAAGTGGATTTGTGCAGCTAAACAGACCAGAAGTGAGTCAAGACTTGTATTGATTAATCGTAAATGTACATTAATTGGGATTTTACTTGGAGAATGATTTAACCTTCATCTCCTTCCAGTTGTGTAATGGGGATTCCATGTCTTAACTAATGATTGTCTCTTTAAGCACAGATGTACTGCTTTGAACTGCACAGTTAGTTTGAGACGATGCAGAACCATAAAGACTTTGAGTCATGACTGAACTGAGTAATGTAAGAGCGTGACTGATTGTGACTGATTTCAGCTGCAGCAACGAAAAAAACCAACAGAAGCGTTTATAAAGACATTTGTTCCAAGTGTAATTGGGTTTCTAATCAAACAGAACACGATTAAGTCCATAATTAAACCAGTTTATCATCACAGACTTGATCTTAAACAAAACTGCAGCTGAGGAAAAACTTCAATGAGACAAATTAACAACGCAACAGTTTTTATTTTCCTTTTATTTCCATTGCAGCTGTTTAAATGAGTTCAGAATCTGCGTACACACTTTACTTTCAAGAGCTGCGTCTGTTGGGCAGAAAGAGCCGCTCTTAGGCTACGTTCACACTGCAGGTCAATTCTGATTTTTTTGCCCACATGCGACCTGTATCCGATTTTACCAGGGCAGTATGAATGGCACAATTCCGATATTTTCAAATGCGACACGCGACGCTTTCATATGTGGAAATAAATCTGATCTTTAAGAATGCGACTCCAGTCTGAACGCTCATGTCGCATTCATCCGACTTACGTCACAAACTCAACAAGTCAAAGCAGAAACAGCGGCAGAAGAAACCGAAAACTGTCAACAGAGGAGAGGGATCCGCACCTGCGCCTCCTCGCCTCGTAAAGGTGGACCGCCCGGTAAACTCCACTCCACGTGAGAGATAAACTGAATCATGCACAGCCTGTTTATTATCACAACTACTGCAGCAGCAACAGGTCAGTCAGAGGGAGAGATACAGGACAAACACTCACTCACCTCTGTAAAGTTTTCAGATTAAACTGTCGTGTCATCCAGGTCCTTTTATCCATTCTGCACAAATCAGTCACATAAAGTCCACAGAACAAAGCTGCAAATCCTTTAGAAGTGTTGTTTGAAAGAGAAAAGCCAAAAAGTACAAAGCAGTCCTCTTGTGTTGTGTTTGTTTATCCACGGCTCGGCCTGGTCAAGTTAATATAACGTCATTATCACTGGACTACTTCCTGTCAGCGTCGCCAACTTTCTGTGTTTCAAACTCATTTCTCTGTGACTCTGCGGCACATTTTACACATGAATTAAACGTTTGGACTTGTATCTATAGCAGTGTAATGTTCTGAATGTTTTCAACTCTTTGGGCTTCTTAAAATGATAGATTTTATTTTGGACAGGAAACAGAACATGCTAATGTGCGCTAGCTTGTTAGCAGAACTGTTCACTGACAGTATTTGGTCCGTGCGGCTCGGGTCACTTTTAGGGCCGCATCCCGTTCACACCAGAGACAAGTTGGAGTCACATGTTTTGTGTGAACGACCACATGAAAACATCTGAATTGAGAATCCGATCCTGCAGTGTGAACGTAGCCTTAGTCTGTTTACATGGGAAAACTTCTTTGAATAAAACCTCCATCAGGTCTGAACCGGTCTGACAGACTGAATGTCACTTTTAAGGGTCGTAGGTGGAGTTTCATTCACAAATGTTGATTTAGCAGCAGAACTTTGGTTTTCTCACAGATAAGCTCTTGTAGTTACTGACAACAGAGCTTCAAACACTTGTTTCACTGTTTGTGTTTATGTGTCTCTTTCTGGAGGCGGGGTGTGTGTATCGCCCTGTTGAGCAATTGAACAAATTTTAATTTCAATTACGATTATTGTTGTAATCGTTTACAAAAATTGTGTAATCGCGGAATCGTGATTGTTGACCTTAATGTAAAACGTTCATAAATGTCCTTCATTTGTAAAATAGGTGGTTTCTTTACAATTGTAGAGTACATTTTCATTTATTTCTGTGAGACCTGACACATTTTAATTTTATCTGTCTTCACTCTTTACATTTAAGGAACACTAACGCTCTGGACATGGACACATCCACTTTGGACTTGAACTGGAGAATAACATCACTTGAACCTTGTAAAAGCAGAAACATGGAGTTGTTCTTATTTGTTTTTGTCCTGAGACACTTGGACGTTACAGTGATGGAAGCTGGAACGATTTTTAGGCCTCGTCTTTGACTCCAGACTCTGACACAGACTCACATCATGTCAGGGCCTGGCTCATGAATTACCCATCAGCCAGGAGCTCGGCGTGGTCACTTATTACCCATCAGCCCCGGAGCTCGGCGTGGTCACATGTGTCTGCCGTCTCACCCAAACACTTCCACATCCTGGCATCGTTCCTTCTTTTCTTTCCTGCTCTGGGATGTGACACTTTCAAACGCTGACGTAGCTCCGGGAACGAGGCTGGTTTTAGTTAATTTGGCTGAGACGAGACGAGACGGTGAAGTGGACGGCTCGTGTCAGAAGTGTTCAGTGTGAGCGTTTCTCCCAGGCAGACGCATCATGACTCTGCACCAGGACGTCTGCAGCTCCGTCTGGGAAATATGAGCAGAGCAAAACTGACACAAATTCAGTTCATTACCATCGCCAGTCCATGAAATGTTCAAGATTCAAGATTCAATTTATGTCATTTCTATGTGCACATAAAAACTAAAAACAGGATAAAACTGCAATAAATAAATAAGGTATGTCTACTAAGGTATGGGTACATTTTAGGCATTAACACTTCTGAAGCTACAACCAAGACTGTTTGAATGTTGTGCTTGATTATTATGTTGTTCTGTATAAAAAGTAACTAAAGTTAACTAAGTGACTTTAACCTGCATGACAGAAATATGCATCTACACCAGGAGATGGCGCCAACTTCCACTGCACAGCTCTGCGTGTCCGACTGAAAAAAAGAAAAAAAAAAGATCGCTAAAACTCCAATAACGTTTATATCATAAGGACTGAGCAATGTGACACTGCAGTGTTTATGGACTAATATCAATCATGCAGCTTTTATTCACTTGGATTTTATGTTTGTGAAGAAAACAGACTGGATTTGTCTGGGAAACTATCAATGTTTTCTTGTCTAAGTTAAGGTAAGCGGCTAACGCGCTAGCAGCAGCTTTAAAATGTGACTCCTTATTTATGAGAGGTTTTATTGAATACGCACTAGAACAGTCATAAAAGCAGTGTTTATAGACTTTTGTTCAGTCATGTTGTGCAGTTCAAAAGCCTGTCGCTGTGGTGCTGGTTTGTGTTCACTTTCGTAGTGCTGCTGTGTCCAATAAAAACAAAAAAGCAGGCTTATGCTTAAGAAAAGGAGGAATATCGAGGCTTTTGCGATTAGCTCATCGCAGTTGTCAATATCGTGATGATGATGGTGCGCCTGCCTTCTAAAGTCAGTTATAATCTCTTTGGTCTTCTCTGTGTTGAGAACCAGGTTATGTGAGCTGCACCATGTAACCAGCTGCTGAACCTCTCTCCTGTATGATGATTCATCGTTGTTGTTTATGAGTCCCACAATCATCTGCAAACTTTAAGATGTAGTTAGTGAGCAGTACAGTTATAGTCAGCAGAGTGAACAGCAAGGGACTGAGCACGCAGCCCTGCGGAGAACCCGTATTAATTGTGATGGTGTTTGAGAATTTTCTGCCAACTCTCACTGTCTGCAGCCCGTTTGTTAGAAAATCCAGGATCCACATGATGACCCATGACATTGCTTTCAGATTAGATCCTAGTTGTGTTCATTAACTGTAATAAGACCAGAGTGTCTCATATAGACACACATACATATATCTGTGAGAACACGCTGCTTTGGCCCATTGTTTAAACTGGTTAGTTATCTGTTTCTCCTGGTTGTCATGTTTTTCTCTGTGGACGTTCAGAACAGTGTTTTCTGGGGCTCAGAGGGGCAAGAATCCGGCTGAGTTTGTGATGAGAAAGTCGTGTTAGAACGTGATGTGTCCTAAAGGAACAACATGATTCAGTTTTATTGTGTGTTAATGTGCTTCTCTCTTCAGAAACAGACACATTCACACCAGGTTCACTTCTGTCGTGTCACTGATACTTCTGTTTGACATTTGTAAAGAATCAAACAGATTAAGAGTGAGCTGAGAGTCTCTGGACTTATTACATCCTCTCCTCGGGTAAATCACATTAGAATCGATCTGTGCAGGTTCAGTTTCTGTTTCAGTGTTGTACCATACATTACTCAGTGTCTTTCTCACACACAGACTTGTCCAGAGAACAGACAAGTGCATAAAGACTGACCACTCTGGAGTCTAATCCTGCGTTTAGACCGGAGCGTCTAATTTTGCACGTCAAAGCGTATTTTGACTAGACACTTGTTTCGCCCCGATGTGCTTCTTTGCGTTCCCGCCTCTTTATAAAACGTAGTTTACCCGATCACACAGCTTTCTCCTCCTCCAGACAGTTGTTTTTCTGTCTCTGTCCTCCTCCAGTGTCACGTCCTACAGCAGGTTTAGCTGTTTAGACAAAGCCTCACATGGAATAGATCCATGTGAGCAGGGCATGACATTAAGGATTTTCAAGCACTTGCCCACCGGGCAAGTGACCACAGTTTTTTACTTGCCCAAAAAAAAAGGGTTATTTTTTTTCTTAATTAAAGTAAAATAAAATTGCTAATGACAATGACACGTCCATAAAAACTTATTTTTATATGCACACCAACATGGCCATATTTTTAAGTGGGCCTTGACAAAGACATTTCGTTTTAGTCTCTCTCTAGTCTGGAATCGAAACGACAGAAATCTAAAATGTAAACCTGATGAAAGACAGAAGCTATCGTTGGTCTTTTTATTATATGTTTCTTTTCAGTGTTGTACCCGTATAACAAATTATTTTTTCACATTTTTTTTCCCCAATTAACTAATTCCAATCCTAACTGTTGTAATGACTGTGAAAATACTGTAGAGTATTTATACATTTCTGTGCATTGTCCTTGTTTTAAAAAAACAAGTGACAACACTCATCTCTCATCACAATGTTGTGAATTATACTTAAATTTATTGGAAAAAAGCAAAAGGAGGTTCTTCATGAGCCAGTTTTTTTGTGCAATAAAACATTTTAGATTAAATAATTTACATATGATTGTGTGCAGACTCAAAGAACATTTACAAAGAACATTTTCTTTTCAGATTTTACAATCAATCCTTGGGTTTCATCTGTTTGAAGAATATAACAAGCTTCAATAAAGGTTAAACATGCACTCTAAAAACTAAAAAAATGTTTAGTTTCAACTTTTGAGAGACCCCAAATCTGCCCAAACTAGTGTCATTTGTGCCCAAACTGCAAACACCAGCTGTAGACTTAAAATCTCTTTTTCCTCTGTGCAGAGCTTGTTCTCACTTATGATTAGTCAATCAGGCATCAACGACTAATGCTGCGTTCAGACCAGACAGTGTTTAAGCGTCTAAATTTGAACGTTAAAGTGTATTTTGACACAGAATATTTTCGAAGCTGACGCCCAAATAGGCGTCCAAAACGCCCCAATGCGCGTCGAGGCGTTGGGGCACTTGATGTGAGAGGAGAACAGCAGCAGGTCACATGTCACAGGAGTGACAGAGGCTCTGATTGGCTGACGCAGACTTCCAACGCGTTCGAAGATGGATGTTCACAACTCCTGCGTTCGCCGCAGCCTCGAGCGGAGTTGTGTCCGCCGCAGGTTTGAGCTTCCACTTCGCAAGACGCTGCGTTTTCAAACGCAGAAACGCGCGACAATAGATACCAATACGCACCACGAATACGCTGGCTTAACATTGAAAATGAACGCAAAAACGCAAATACGCTGTCCGATCTGAATGCTCCATAAAAGTACAAAGCTTCAAGTTCACAAACAGTCCAGACAATTCTTTGTGTCTAAAGGGCTCAAAACAGTTTCAGTTTGAATTAGTAAAATTTTTGTTGGACTGCCTTTTAGGAAAAATGATCCAAAATATTAAGGGGTTAACTCACATGACAATAAATTGTATAAATTAAAAAATCCCTATTTGTCCTTCATTAATATGATCTACTTTTCAAAATGTCATAGGAGACCAGCCACATTACAACAGTAACAATTACAAATGTTAAATCTGCTGCTTGTTACATTAAAATCTTACAATGAAGAGGCGGAGCTTATCAGTTCTGCAGTTTTGTACAAGAAGTAAATAGACCTTTCTACTTCTAAGCTGTTCTAAATACATTTTTTATTTGTAGTAAATTACTAAATTTAAATAAAATACATATACAAGCAATAAGATAGCAATAGGTGTTCATATCAACGTTTTGCCCATATGGATATTTACATTCTGCATTTGGCTCATCTTTTAAAACCCACTCATCAAGGTTTTTAACATAAACTCAAAAGTGTGTTTGTAACATGTGTTTCCACGAGTGGAAAAAATGCTCATAATCTCAAAATGTTTGTATATTCTCCTCAAAAGTGATGATAACCCACCTTATCTTTTGGTAAAAAATGGTTGCAAAAATCACTAATTAAAACAACATGTAAAGAAGATAGTTGCTTTGAATTAAAATCAACCTCTGAAGATCTCTCTAGGTGGTGTTTGCATGTTCTCTCCATGTTCCCAAGGGTTTTGTGATGGTGTCTGTATGTTAACCCTCTCTGAGTTAGACCCTGTCCAGTGTGTTCTCACGACTATGGCCTAAGTAGAGAACAAGTGCCATCATGGAGCAGTCCTACTTTCTATCTCTTTAAGTCCTTTAGGCGCCCTGGTGCCGGGGTTGTTCATTTTGAAAACTGTACAATCCAGTAGGCCTTAATATTTAGACTGTAACTGTAACCTCCAGCCTGGAGAATCCAAACTGGATTATTTTAGTGCAGAGTTGAGTGTGGAATTTTCCACTAATTCTTATCAGAAACAGAAAACAGCCTGGAGATGGAGACTCTGGAATGATTTGAAGATCTGCTAGTTTGGTTTAATTTGTTGTCAACAAATTTAGTCCGTCTTTCAATTTTCAATTTACTTTGTATTCTGTCATTATTGCCATTGTTGCTTATTGCATTTTATGTTTATACTTTAAACTATTTAAAAACAAAAACAGGCCCATAGGCTGCACAGAATAAGCTTTGGCTCACTTCTACCTTTGAAAAATAGAGCAACTAAGCAAACAAACAAAAACTACAAAATTGAAACATTTAACTTCTTTACTAGGACTGTAGTTATTTGCCTCAGTGAAATGTTAACCCATAATAAATGCCATGATACCCTGTATAAGAGAATATATTAAACTAAATAACCTTTACTTCAATTTGTCATATTAGTTCCATTCTCCAAATCTAAGAAATACAATCTGGTAGTAAAGAGCATAGATTTTTGACCATTACAAATACTGCACATACAGAATTTAATTCTGCACTAGAGAACATTCTAACAAAACCAATAACATCATCATAGAATTACCAAGTCATGGAGTCTACTGTAAATCAGCTTATCCTGGCTACTAATCTGTGTGGTGTTCAGATAGTGTTTTATTTTGTTTTATAGTAAATTTAATGCAAACTAGTTTCAGGTCCAAAAAGTTACAAACTGGCTGCTCACTGCAGTGGCCACTGACTTTTTGAGTACACGAACAAGGAAACTGCATTTGAGAAACACTGCAGACAAGTCAAATGCACAGAGTTTAGATTTTTAAAATAATTTTAAGAAATTTGACGCAGATTTTTTCACTTGCCCATTCGGGCAACTAAGGAGAGCAAAGCACTTGCCCGGAAAAATTATTTACTTGCCGCGGGCAACGGGACAACCCTTAATGTCAAGCCCAGCATGTGAGGCTTTGTCAGTCCAGATCAGGTCCATGTTGTTTATTTTGTGTCGACAGATTTTCAGAGCAACGAGCGACCAAGTCTTTGAGAAAAGCCACAAAACAAGCGACTTTTCATTAATAAAAGTGATTAAAAGACTTGAGTAAACAGTCATTCTCTCCCCTTAAGCAGTGCTTCTCAATTATTTTTTGTTTCACGCCCTCCACTCACCGACTACAATCAGATTATTATCTATAAAAAGTATATCTAAAAGTGTATCCTTTTAAACATTACCAAAAGAAAAAATCAATATCAACTTGAAACAAAGTTCAACAAATATGAACTTTATTTTGTACATTTACACTTTGCAAGTTTATATATATATATTTTTTATTCATATTTTTGCAGTGTTATTTTTACAGTGTAGTCAGCTTCACAGGCTGAATAGAAAAGGCTTTGAAAGCGGCGCCGTGTTTATTCCACAAGTGATCAGAGCCGTACCGTTTGTGTTGAGTAAAGTTGGTGAAATGTTGTGGCAGATCAGGCGTTTTATCCATGGTTTTACCGCGGACACGTGACCTTTTCACCTGTGTGTGTCTGGCGCGGTGCGCGAGAAGCCCGGACCACTGCTGCACACAAACACAAGCGGAGAGACGCAAACGTGGAAATGTACCGACACCGGCACCACGATCAAAGCAGGACAGACAAGGCGCGTGAAAAGAACAGATTTTATGCAACGCGCTGATTCAGGACAGACAGGAGGACCGATAGGGCTGGAGCTTATCGATCTAGTGGACTGCTACGCGCCCCCCCTGGCATCGCATCACACCCCCACTATTTGAGAAGTACTGCCTTAATGTAAAAGGAGAACGGTCGTGTCTGATTGGTGGATGCCTTCAATGCTCGTCAGTTCCAGTATATATTTCACTTTCGGATGAGAGTCGAGACCTCTTGATCTTCATAAGCACTGTCCAGGTGACACTTTGAAGACTTCTACTATGGATCACTTCTGGGCGACTGAGGGATTACTTCATTTTATTATGAAAGATTGTAAAATGCAATATAAAATAAATACTGTTATTATATTGTAGAGTTATATTGCAGGTTGTACAACCTAATGACCTTATTTATTCTGAATAAATCATAGCCAGGCCAGAATTTTAAAATCCGGCTTGAATCCGGCAGTGACGTGGGCCGGACCACTGATGCCTGGACCTCCGCCCCACCTTCCTCTCCAGGATTGGCCTGTCCTGGTCCTGCTAGACGAGTCGTTTCCCTCTGCTTATGGACTCTGGCTCTACAAACATAAACTCTATAACTTTAGTCTTAGTTACATCTACAGCCTGTCCGTCCATGGGAGTGGATCTCTTCTTCACTGTGGTTCTCCTCCAGGTTTCTCTTTTTCCCTTAGGGTTTTTGAGTTTTTCCTGCCGAGAAGGAGGGTCTAAGGACAGAAGGAGAGTCTAAGGACAGAAGGAGAGTCTAAGGACAGAAGGAGGGTCTAAGGACAGAAGGACGGTCTAAGGACAGAAGGAGGGTCTAAGGACAGAAGGAGAGTCTAAGGACAGAAGGAGGGTCTAAGGACAGAAGGAGGGTCTAAGGACAGAAGGAGGGTCTAAGGACAGAAGGAGGGTCTAAGGACAGAAGGAGGGTCTAAGGACAGAAGGAGGGTCTAAGGACAGAAGGAGGGTCTAAGGACAGAAGGAGAGTCTAAGGACAGAAGGAGGGTCTAAGGACAGAAGGAGAGTCTAAGGACAGAAGGAGGGTCTAAGGACAGAAGGAGGGTCTAAGGACAGAAGGAGAGTCTAAGGACAGAAGGAGGGTCTAAGGACAGAAGGAGGGTCTAAGGACAGGGATGCTCTGGACAATCATTCATCTGCTCTATTTAACCAGGACTTCCCTGGTTAAATAAAGGTCAATTAAATTAAATTAAATTTCATTGAATGTGTATTGTTTTATTTTGATTTCCTATTATTCAATTTGCTAAAATTAATAATCTTGGGAAGTCCTCAGAGACGACTGTTGTTGTGATTTTGGGCTATACAAAAATAAATTGATTTGATTTGATTTGACTTTGATTATTTTGGCCTCATCTCCATTTGAGTTTGAGACCCCTGACTCACATATAAACGCTTTGGACACTCCAACGCTCCGGTCTAAACGCAGCATTGGTCACATTGGTCACTTCATTATTCAAAATGCAACTATAGTATCTGACTCTCATGTAGACGCAGGAGAATGTCTGTATCAGCTGGTCAAGTGGAGCGACCACGGCTGCGTGAGTTCAATCCCTGGTTTGTTCAGCTGCTGAAGCAATGTTACTTTTATAATCCCACTTTTTTACAAACACATTATGTTATCTTTTTTTTTTTCTTGTCTGCCTTGACAAAGACCTGTAAAGGTGCTTTCAGACCAAACGCGACCACGCGAACACTTTCAATGTAATGTCTATGTGTAGGCGCGATTTCGCACGACCAGAGCGGCGCGGAGAGTCTACTACGACCGGCGCGAGCGTTTAAGGGCAGACGGGCGTCTAATAAGCGCGACCAACATGTGAAGAGCAAAGTGACAGTGTTAACGACCAGCACTACAGCTGGAAGGCCCGTGCAGACATGGACAAGAGAACTAATCCTCTTGGTATCAGCCTCATACACCACTGTCTCTTAACTATGTCAAATAAGCCCTGTGTTCTCCATTCACATCGCTCATGAGGACGCTCCTCCGCTGACAGACACATACACGAATAGGATTTCAGGCGAAATTTGCCGCTCCTCGCCTCCTATCTACACGGGCCATGAGGGCGGACGAGCGTCCATGCGCGAGGCGCGAGCACGTGACAGTACGTGGTTCAAAACGACCAGTGCTACGACTTTAACATGTTCAGACTTCTAAGTTATGAACTTATTTTTACCAAAAGCTGCACAAACATAAAAAAACACATAACATGTGACTGAGACTCACCCTGTGGCTCCACAAAAAAAAAAAGATCGTATTTAGAAATTTAGTCCAGGGATTCTCTCGTTTGTTCATCCTGTGCTGTCAGTTTATAATTCATAAAACTCCTTGATTCTGGCAAAAACAAGCGGCTCTTTTGGTCAAATAAACTTTATGTTCACAGCAAAATAAACGCGATGTCTGAGACAAAAATAACCTGCTCATTCGACTGAACCGGATTTATATACTGTCATTCCATTTAATTAAATTTAATTGTCTTTTTATTCTGCACTTATGCATATATTAAATTAAATATAGTGTTTGTTTTGTGTTTTAAAACGATAATACAATGTGTTTGTACAGAAAATAGGATTCTTAAAGTTTAAGATTGGCATATCAGCTACAGATACAAATGTCTTAACACTGTTGTTGCCTGGGGTCGAACTCACGCACCCGCGGACTCTTCACTCCAGAGTCCAATGCGTTATCCACTCGACCACTTCACATAAGACTTGCATGCGCTCTAAAATAGAGAGTCACAGATGCCGTGGCTGCATGAACACGCCGCGGTTTGAAAGCTGCAAGTTGGTCGCGCGAGAAACGCGACTAATTTCGAATATATAAGCGGCCACCGCGGGGCGTCTGACGCGAGTTGACGCCTCTGTCTGAAAGCACCTTAAGGGGTCGAAATGCGTCGGTATGTCCCTGCTTTCTTAAAGGATTTTTATACTTTTGTACTTCTTTTGTTGTTCAAACACTGTCATGTTTATCAAGCATTTGCTCACGTGCAAAACAGGTTACGGGGAGTAAAACTTTTTTTCAGTTTGCAACCGCAATTTAGCTCCTGGCTTGATAAATCAGGTCCAAACTCTTTAATTATTTTCAGTATATGCATTAGTGGAATTCAGACCCATCTCCTAACGCTTTACAAGTGACACTATCAACAGTCAGGTCACAGCTGTTGAAATGACTCTGTATGATTCTGGTTCAGTCAGGTTTACAGAGTGTTTCTTGTTGCAGAAGTTGTGTATGAGTCACACAGCTCATATTTGGTTTGGTTTGTTTGTTCATATTTAAAAGTCAGTCTTTGTTTTCTCTTCACCACAAACTGCTTCTGTTCTCGTCTCTGCTCTTTGCACAAAGAAACAGTCTCACTTAATCCACTCTGAGTCTGGAACCGTTCTTTATCTGCAGAGTTTAATCAATAGTCATTTCACTGAAAATGTGACACAAACAAGAGAAAACTGCTCGAGACTTTCAGAAGTTCAGACCTTCTCTAAGTCTGGGAATAAAACATGAAGAAGCCTAATGAAGATATTAAAAAAACAGGCAAACAGCAGTGACGTGCGGTGAGATTTCCAACTGGTGAGGCAGTGTGGACCACACAGGTCTAGTTGCTTATTTTCACTTCAAGATGCCTTTTATTCACTTTGCAGACGTGTATATCAAATAGGGGCTTATAATCTCATGTGACTATTTTATCTCTACACGCAAAATTAAAGATGAGAAAAAAAATATATTGAAGCGAGTTTCGATCCCCAGATTTCTCGCACCGTGGCTCTCTCGCTCATCCATCTGAGCTAAACGACTGATGACGTCATCGCAGTGCAGGAGACCAAATGACTGCTACTGATTCAAATAGTTGGGGAC
>JBBPFD010000357.1:47095-63616 GCA_038363315.1 Mugilogobius chulae
GTTATCCAAAGCCCCCCAAAAACATGCAAAAACTATTGTTAAACACAATCTGACTGTTGCCATATCCTCCATATGTTTGCAAACTAATTTCAGGCAGAATTGAATTATTTTCTTTTTCTTTTTTTTTTTTTTTGCAGATTTAGCTCACACTTATAAAAAGCCTATCAAAGAAAACTACACAACCTTACAAAGCGTCAGCTTTAAAAGTGTTCTTAAACAGATCCAGATTAGTGTAAACTGCGTAGTCAGGCATTCTGGGGAAAATAGGCTAGACATAATCTTCAGTTTCTTCTAATAAATGAGCAAACTATATAGCTTTACCTAAAAAAGTTTTTTTGAACACAAAAATGTCAATGCATTAAGTTCCCCTGTTGAACCTAATTTAAAATCAAATGTAAAATCAGATGCTCACTATAACAGACATTGAATTGCATGAGAAGTTTATGGTTTAATTCTATCTCAAATTTCAGTGTAAAACACATAATTAAATAAATTGTCTTGCCGACAAATGCAATAGTTACCCCCTCCCTTGGGTTTATGATGACCCCAGCATTATTTTTTTTTCTCAGGTTATGTCCATTTCTTCAGTTAATTTTGGCTTATGGGTCCATGTCATCTTAAATTCCATTATCCTCAAATGGTCTACAATTCAATCTGTGAAGATAAAGAACAAAAACATACAACAAAGAAACACATAACAAGTCCTTTTCCAAGTGCTCTTTGTCATTCTCCATGTGCTCCTTTAACTTTGCTGTGGAAACTCGTCAGTGGCAAGATAAAAAAAAAAACAGTGACCATTGTAAATAGTCCCATTTCATTAGAAAACACATAAAGTCCATAGACAAGACATAGACAAATTAGTTCATTCATTCTTATTCACACAAACAGACAATGTTAGTTAACATTTAAGTCCAAAAGCTGACTTGTCGTGTCCATAAGATACTGTCATACTCACCAATATTTGTGCACTCCAGTAATGTTGACGTCAGTTCACACCTTTAATATTGTTATAGTATAATGGACAGGAGTTGTCCTTATCTGTGATCACATTTCCCCAAGTTTCAACAATTTCAATATCCCAAACCTAGAATTACTTTGTCCTCGTGTTGCAACAAGTTTACATATTTCCAAAGTTTATTCATTTAGGTTAAAACCAGTTACTTTTAACTTTTTACAATCTGCAGAGATCTTTTACTTAGTTTACACCAGCTGGATTTGAATATTTAACTTTTGATTTTCTGCTGAGAAAATTAGTTAAAATTCTATAATTTAGTTTTATAACTTGCTCAACTCTTACAAGCTCGTAATAATTTACATGTTCTCTTGGCAACCTGGTACTGAGTTAGTTGCTTTTATTTTGTCATTCTATCAACTCTTTAGTCTCTTGAACTATTTCTCCTCTGATGGGTTGTTGACCTGACAAATCCCACACATATAAAGGACCTTGAGTATCTTCCCTTTCTCACAGAAAGCTGCTCCACTCTTATCTTTGTTTGTCTCCTGTGCTTGGGAGAAAGAGGAGTCTAAACTGTGTCTAACTCGCAGGC
This sequence comes from Mugilogobius chulae, assembly GCA_038363315.1. Taxonomy (NCBI): domain Eukaryota; kingdom Metazoa; phylum Chordata; class Actinopteri; order Gobiiformes; family Gobiidae; genus Mugilogobius; species Mugilogobius chulae. The sequence goes on from JBBPFD010000357.1 coordinate 48,643, forward strand.
GCTTGTGAACGTGTGAAAGTGAAAGGTCTAATAGAAAAACAAAAAAAACAAAACAAAAAAAAAAAAAACATCACATTCATCTCGCAAATAAAATGTTAGTCAATTTTGGAACCTCCAAATGCAATTTGAGGGAGTTTTACTCAAAAAAATGCATTCAACATTCTATAAAAAATTAAAAAGGCATAAACAAAATTACCAATATTATTATTATTATTTTTTTATTTCTCTCTGAGCTCAGGGTCCTGTAAAAAAATTGAAAAAAAAACAGGACTCACTCCCCTTTAAATTGGAGTCAAACAAAACTAGGCATGCCAGCAAAGAGGAAAATATAAAAAATAAAATTGGCCAAAACAAAGTTTAACTACCTACAATAACTTTACCCCATTAAAGGCACCCATCTTAAACCCATTTTCAGTAAACGTGGCAGCTTACTTATATAACACTGATAAAACTTTTCTAAACCGAGATATGACAAACCAAAAACATCTAAACGTCATGTGTATGACTCGTAAAGTGAATCAGTGCAGAAGCATTCTTCATTGCAGAGCATGTGTGTGTCATGTGATGAAAATGACATGTCTATGTGTAGCAAAGCCATTCTTCATTGCAAAAGCATATTCTAAGTGTTAGTGCGGTATATTACCTCTCCTGCGCACACCCAGGCTTGTTTAGTTGGAGGGTCCCAAAGGCAAAAGTGGACAGTCTCCTGGTCAGTGTCCTTGTTTACTGCACCCAGTCTGCAGTTGTATGTGATGTGTGTCTTCTCCATGACCAGGCCCTCCAGGAGCACCTCCACAGTTCAATCACAATGTCCAAATGCCTGATTTCCAGGTTACACTCTATTCGGTTGGCTCAAACAGACTGCAGTGCTGTTGCTTTCATTGCTATTGCTTTTGCATCATGGCATGAAATGTTCTTTGTGGCGGCAGTCCTTAGCGTCAGAGTGTATATATTGAGTAAGTTGATTCAGACATACCACAGAGGCGATGGTGGTGGTGGGTCAGTCTCACACTGCCCTGCTCTCAGTGGCTCACAGCAGGCATGACTTGCAGTAGTCCAGAAGTGGCGTTGGTGGATGGTGGGGCCAGTGGTCTGGGTAGGGTTGAGGTTGTTCTCTCCTAGTATCTGGTCCACAGAGCTGGTAGAGCGGTCATCCTCGTGCAGGCGGCCATGGAGCCTGGTGTGCTCACAGTTATCTTCGAAAACAGGGAGGTTGCAACAAAAAAAAAACAAGAGTGAGTGTAGTGTGAATGCAAGTGATGCATAAAACTCTAGAGTAGACTTCATTTCTTATTCTTCTGCTTTAAATTTAAAGTGTTTTGCCACATTCTGTATTTAGAAGACAAAGTTCCCATTTTAATTATTTTATTTGGTTAGTGCTCACTCCTAAACATTCTTTCCCATGCTTGTTGGCCATAGCAATGGTCACAGCTGTTTCAGGCACCTCCTCCTCCCGCACCAGTTGACTGCTTTTGACCCATCTCCTTCCTCATAGGGGATAGGCAGTGCGCACTGTAAAGCTATCACACGTCTGTGATGCAGGGTTTTATTTCGCTCTAGACGACCCCACTCGTCTCAAATACCTTACTCGCCTATAAGTGGTAAATACACAATAAAACCACACTATACGCAAGCCCTTATAAAATTGCCCTAAAGGTGGTAAATACACAATAAACCACACTAAACTAAGCAATTTAAATTTGGAAAAGGTATACTGGATCCCGGACCCAGATTTAAAGTAGCTCCCGAGCTACCCAGCAGTCCCTTTGATGCGTAGGAGCGTGTCTGCCTGACGTTAATTCTAAATTTCACAATTTACACAACACAGCACAGGAAAGCAATGAGAGTGATTTTTTGTCTTCCCTTTCTCAACCCGAATTCCCCCCTTTTTTTTCTATTTCCCCAAGTAGAAAAAAAGCTAAACCAACTACGATAGAGAGGAAAAGAAGTATAAAAAACTCAGACAAACTCACCACACTGATGAAGCAGGTTCTTTAATCCCTCCCGGCGCCTCTCCTGGCCCAGATGCAGCCCTCCTGCTCAGAAAATGAGGTCCGAGGCGGGGAGCAGATAATTTGGAGCTCCAGGAAAGGCCTTGTTCGCTGGATCCGAGGCTGGAGAGGGACCGGACGTAGGACAAATATAAGCAAAATGGCGCTGCACTGCGGCGACTGGCAGTGAGTAGCGTCTTGTTTTTGTCTTTTTGTCGTGTTCCTGTGTGCTAATGTTTTATCTTGGGCCTGACTTGAACGACGATTAAACCATGGCTTCACTTGGCTGCTTTCTGGACTGATTTTGTTAGTGACTCTACTAAAATTGATCGCATGCCTGAATCACGGAAATGCTGCTGGCAGCGTCACCCAGCGAATCCAATATACACGGGAATTTTTGCTCCAATACAACGTGAAATCTCCTGTGGATAACGCCACACTGGTCTAAAATTCAAGAACACAAACTCTTACCACAGCGTAAACGTAAAGCGAGGAAAAAAAGGTGGTGTCCGACAGAGAGTAAAAAGGCTCAAACACCGCCTCCCCTTGCCTACCTGTCTGCTGCTCAACCCCAGTCCCTCCCGGCGAAGACGGAGGAGCTAACTGCCAACCTCCGTTACTTGCACCAGTACCGTGGAGCCTGCATGCTGGCTATCACAGAAACGTGGCTGGATGAAAATATTCCCTCTGCCGATGTGGAGCCGTACGGATTCACCGCCTTCGCCTGGACCGTGATCCTGTCGTCACGGGAAATCCGCGGAGGAGGCGTGTGTCTACTAGTCCGGAACGAGTGGTGTGGCTCGGTCGTGGTGCGGGAGCGTCTCTGCACTCCTCACATTGAACTACTGTGTGTGTCACTACGGCCGTACTACTTGCCCCGTGAATTTCCACAACTATTTTTTACGGTAGTTTATATACATCCACAAGCAAACAACTCCAAGGCAGCAGAGGAAATTTTCAACCTATCTCAAAAATTAGACTCTCTCTCCCCAGACGCCCCAAAGTTTTTTTTCTAGGAGACTTTAACAATTGTTCACTCAAAGCACGTTGCGCACCTACCAACAATATGTAAAATGTTGTACACGGAAAAATAAGACCCTAGACCTCTGCTATGGCACGGGTGTCAGGTGCCTACACTGCTTCTGCTCTGCCTCCCTTGGGGGCATCGGATCACAACGTTGTGTATCTTAAACCAGTGTACCAGAGGCTTCTGCAGAGAGAAAAGCCACAAATTAAAACCTTTAAAATCTGGAATGAGGACAGTATCATGGCTCTCCAGGGCTGCTTTGAGTGTACTTTATGGGATACTTTTGACTCTTCAGATTTAAATGAGCAAGTTGATGTAATCTCTGACTATATCCAGTTTTGTGTAGACTCTGTCGTGCCCACCAAAACTGTTAAAAAATACCCCAATGACAAACCTTGGGTATCCAGAAAAATGAAACACTTAATACGTCAAAAGGTTGTAGCACACAATTGTAATAATGAAATAGCTAAGAAAGAAATACAACGACAAATTAAGAGGCAGGCTGATCTTGACAAGCTTGAATACAAAGAAAAGGTTCAAGAAAAAATGTCACTAGGAAACACTAGAGAAGCCTGGCAAAGCATTAAGGCCATGACGAACGTCCCTCACAAGGGCAGAAACAAGTCTACTATAAGCTATGGAAAGGAGATGAGAGAAATACAGCAAATAATCTAAATATATTTTTCTCTCGTTTTGAAAATGGTTGTCATGAAGTACACCTTGGACTATCAGACACTCACTCCATAAATGTAAATCAAGCTGAAGTCTGTTCACTTTTCAAAAACATAAATCCACGTAAAAGCCCTGGACCAGATAACATCTGTGGCAATGTGTTGAAACATTGTGCTGAACAATTGTCCCCTGTGTTCACTAACTTGTTTCAGTTATCACTGGACCAGTGCACTGTACCACAACTGTGGAAAACATCAATTATTTCTCCTGTTCCTAAAGTTGCAAAGCCAAGCGACATGAATCACTTCCGTCCCATAGCACTGACTTCTCTAGCAATGAAATGCTTTGAAAGAGTGATCAAAAAACATATAATTGAGCAAACCCAATTAAAATTAGACCCATTTCAGTTCGCCTATCAACCAAATAAGGGGGTTGACGACGCTATTATTACACTGTTGCATCTGGTGCTCTCCCATCTGGACACTGCAAAGAACTATGCAAAAATTATGTTCTTTGATTTCTCGTCTGCGTTTAATACGATCCTGCCAGACATTTTAGCCAAAAGACTGGACCTTGATTTTTCCCTTGAAGGTGGACTCATTTTATGGATCATGAACTTTCTCTGTAATCGTGTCCAGCAGGTCCGGATAGGGTCTGTGCTCTCAGACAAGATTATTACCAACATCGGTTCTCCGCAAGGATGCGTATTATCACCACTGCTGTAATCCTGTATACCAACAGCTGCACCAGCTCCTATCCACGCAGACACCTGGTCAAATTCGCTGATGATACAGCTCTGATCAGTCTGCTTCATGGGGACGAGCAAGAACATGGTCCTGTTCTAAGTGAGTTCATCTCTTGGTGTGACGATTCTCATCTTCTTTTAAATACAGCAAAAAACCAAGGAGATGATAATTGACTTCAGGCGCGATTCCACACACTGCCCCACTGTGATAAAGGGAGAAGTCATCCACACTGTTAATGAGCACAAGTATTTGGGCGTGGTCCTTGATCACAAACTGAAATGGGACAAATACACAGATCACATCACCAAAAAGGGTCAGCAGAGATTATACTTCCTTAAAAAACTAGCGTCATTTCATGTGGACAAAACAATGTTAAAAATGTTTTACAGTGCGTTTGTAGAGAGTGTCTGACCTTTTGTATTATTTGCTGGTTTGGAGGAGCAACAGAAGCCCAAAAGAATTCACTCCGAAAAATAGTTTTAACTGCCAGCAAAACTCAGGGCATCACATTGAACAGTCTACAAGATATTTATTTATCTCGTGCTAAAGACAAAGCTCATAAAATACTTTCTGACCCTAAACATCCACTGTTCAGTGAGTTTGAGCTGCTTCCCTCAGGTCGGAGGTTCAGATGCCCCGCTTTCACTAAAACAGGTCAAAACACTCATTTGTGCCTCAGGTTATTGGGCAGTTAAACAAACTTCAACACTCAAGTTAACTTATTTAATATCCTTTTAATTTTGCTCAGCAGGACTGAGCACAGTCTCTTTTTAAAGCGTACCTTGTAGATGAAATGGTTTTATTCATGGTTTCTGGTCAAGCCTGTTTTATTTTATTCTATTTTTTAAGTATACATGTCTGTATGCTGCTGTCCGCTTGACGCGGAAGTCTTGTGTTTTGTTGAATGTCTTTTTTACTTACTGCAAACCAATTTCCTCACGAGGACAATAAATGTACTACTACTAAGTTTCGACAACGCCAATATTGTTGTGGATTTCTGAAATACACCTTTAAGAATAAAACACAGAAAGTTTGTCTGAATTTAAGTATACAAGTTTATTATAAAAAGCATAAAAAGTGTAGAGAGCATAAAGAGAATAAAAGTATAAAAAGTGTGCACACAAAGAGCCCTATGCTGTCCCTCCAGGTCCCATCTGTCCCTACTCTGAGCATCAGTACGTCACAGACATATTTAAAGGCAGAAAGGAGGCGTAAAGCCCCTCACAGAGATGTTGAAAACAGGACCAAAAGATTTGTAATCACTGAACCTACAGACATATCATAAACAGTTCAGTCTAGTCTAAGCATAAGCATCATTATTATCAAAGTGACTCAAGGCTGGGTAGTTTATCTCAGAACATCCTGAACTCACTCTAATATGACTGTCTAACACATGTCAATGTATTAGATGAATTAGCATTAGCATTAAAGATATTAAAGATTTCTACAACACAGCCTCGGATCACAGCCTCGGACAGAACCAGAGCCACCAGAGCTGCCGCGGATCACAGCCTCGGACAGAACCAGAGACACCGGAGCCGCCGCGGATCACAGCCTCGGATCACAGCCTCGGACAGAACCAGAGACACCGGAGCCGCCGCGGATCACAGCCTCGGATCACAGCCTCGGACAGAACCAGAGGCACCAGGGCTGCCGCGGATCACAGCCTCGGATCACAGCCTCGGACAGAACCAGAGACACCGGAGCCGCCGCGGATCACAGCCTCGGATCACAGCCTCGGACAGAACCAGAGGCACCGGGGCTGCCGCGGATCACAGCCTCGGATCACAGCCTCGGACAGAACCAGAGACACCGGAGCTGAAGCGGATCACAACCTCGGACAGAACCAGAAGCACCGGGGCTGCTGCTGCTGACATCGCTCCCGCCTTTGCGATGCGTATTTGTAGAGACAGATCTCAGGTTTACAAGCGGAGATGCATTCACCCAGATACGACTGTGGAAGGGCATCCGACACTAATGCCCCTACCTGGGCAGAGCTTATGAGACTAATGAGGATGTCTTCGAAGGGTCCGGGACGTCCAGGCGTGTAAAAACATCCCACCGAGCGAGCATCTGGCCGGTGGACAGTACAGTCCAGACTCAAGTACCACAGCAGCATTAGCCTGACTGGTTCTGGTCAGAGAACCTCCCAGACACATTGTGGGAAAACTTATTAAAGTGATGTATTTATTTTCAACAAGTAATGCACTACATAAGCGCTTTCCCACAGTTATTACATTCTTTCATCTGCAGGTGGCGTTATCAACAGCAGTGGTGTTGTCTCTGGAAAATAAAACCGCAGAGAAGAAGAATGGTGTAAATCTGCGGTTCAGATCAACAGCTCAGGTCTCCAGCTTTATATCACTGGTTTCAGCAGGACTTTTACTTTCATCTGTCTTTTTCTTTTCAAGTAAATGTACTTTTTCTTGAGTATTTGCCGTCTCTGCTGGATCATTATCTGGAGTGCACGGACCTGTTCAGCGTTCATATACAGGAGTTTAAGACGCTGTATTCTGAGTTTTGGCGCAGATATGTGACCTGTTCTTTTGTGTGTTTTCTCCTCCAGATGGTGATCATGTCCGGGACCGTCCTGCTGGCCTATTACCTTGAGTGCACGGATCTCTTCAGCGTTCACATTCAGGGATTCTTCTGTAACGACGCCGAGCTGATGAAGCCGTATCCAGGCCGAGAAGAGTCCAGCTTCATCCCTCCGCTGGTGCTGTACTGTGTGGTGGCAGCCGCTCCCACTGCTGTCGTGAGTACAAACTTAAACAGAAACTACCTTTAAAGTCTGTTTGTGGAGAACAGTAAAGTCTGGATCAGTGTAAGGCTGGAGCTGATTGTGTTTGTTTGAGCTGAGTCTGAGATCTAGCCTCCTGCTCTGGCCGACACTGATATTAGCATTTTAAAATCCATATCACGACTCATAAGATTACAAAACCTGCTGTTTGGGATATGGACGGCCTCCAGTCCAGGGGTCTCATTTATAAAGCCTACTTACGAAAGTACGGAACAGTCTTTTACGTAAAAGTTGGGATTTATAAAAAACATCTTGAACATGAAACATTACGTATCTCTCCACACATTTTGGAGGTTGCGTATGTGAGACAGACTTCACTTAAACACGGCTCAGAGGCAGGAGACACGTGAGAGGACGAGAGGACGGCGTGTGTGAGGAACATTTGAAATGGGCAAATATGACTTTATTTAAAACAAAAAAAGAAAAAAAACAAAAATTTTTTCAAAGCGCTCATAAAGCTTATGTGGGTGAAAGTGCGCTCTTGTGCACGTGCGCTTCACGCTGAATGATCCCGCAGCAGCAGGATCTCTATAGTAAACGTTCACTAGACAGTCTGACCTGCGTTTAGGGAGCACCCGCGTCACATCCCGCCGTCTTTTCCTCTTGTCGCTGCTTCTTCCCAAACCCCGGACCACAGCGTAAACACGTCCTTTACGCACACAAACCCCCGCCTGCATGTGGCTACAGGCTTTATAAAAGCGATATGACTTTTCCCCCTTTCACATTAGTTTAACAATCTCTAAGGCTGCACCAAAGCAGTGGTTCTGATAAAGTAGACAACCAGCGTGTTTAAAATTACAGTGTGTTTAAAGTGACCGTGTGTTTTCAATGACAGTGTGTAAAAGTGTCTCAGAGAAGCAGAGATTGTGGGTAGCCGGTGGCCTCGCGGACACCGGTTTTGTTTGTGTAAACAGACAAAGAAATACGCGTACTATGTGATATTTTTCACAAGGACTTAAGGCATTTTGGGCTCTCGTGGACTTTTCATCAATGCGGTGAGCCCTAAAAAGTGATTTGTGCCACTCTTGGAGGAGCTTTTGTGGTGCGTAAAAGTGTTCATGGCGGCGGCAGTACTTGGAGGCAAACGCCGAAAACCTAAGCCGGGCAAAGTAGATCACACTACCACCAGCCCCTGCAAAAATATGAACAAGGAGCAGACGGCCGAAGGCAAACTATCAACTGCGGACAGTTGTAAGCCGAAGTCTGGGGCAAGCAGTGGAGAATGTGCCGAAGATGTGCGGTTAGCAACATCGAGTAGCACGGTGGATAGCCGTGCTGGCTCTGCTGACCCAAGCGGGCTGGAGCGCAAAGACGACGGAGCTAAAGTTATAGCAGCAGGGACACGCATGACGACCCGATCCGGAGCGTACTTCTCCAACAGGTACGACATGAATGACGAGGATGAAGCTTTATTAAACGCATGCAAGGCGAGGATCAGGAGGAAGCGCTGCATGCTGATATAAAGGCTGCGGTGGAGGCTGAAACTGAGGCGGTCTTGGCAGATTTTGGCACAGAGGATTTAACTAAAATAGTACTGATAACCATCAAAGCCGCTGTACCAGCTATTGTCAAAGCAGTACAGAAACAACTGTTGGCCTCAAATGACAGCAGCCGAGCGCACAGGAATATACTACTGAGCAGATATAAGGAGGATGAACTGGAACAGTACAGCCGCAAGGAGAATGTACGAATCCATGGAATACAAGAGGAAAATATGGAAGAAACGGAGGAGATACTGGTTGAAAAAGTCTGTAAGCTTGCAGCGGAGGCTGGTACCAATATAAGGGAGAGTGACATCTCAGCAGTTCACCGACTGGGCGGAGCAAAAAAGCAGGGTAAGACCAGACCTGTTATTGTGAGATTTGTGAGCAGAAGGAAGAAGGCTGAGCTGATGAGAAATAAAGCCGTGCTGAGGAGTAATAGCTCAAGTAAAAACATCTTCATCAGCGATGACCTTACTAGCATGAGATATAAACTCTTCCAATATGCCAAAGAAAAATGCCCTCATACGTTTATCAAAGAGGGAAAAGTTATATGCAAGCACGATGGTCACTACAAGACAATAAATAGTCCTGATGACCTGTTCTTGATTGGTTATGATGACTTGGATTATAAACTTTTTGGTATTGACATTTAGGACAGGCCGGGGGCACAAGCAGGCCGCGTGCCAAGCAATGAATTTTCAAACACTTGTGAACTACGGATATGTACATTGAACGTTTGTGGAATAAGAAGTACACTTGAAAACCCTGACTTTATGCAAACATGCCAGGAATATGACGTTTTGTGTTTCTGTGAGACAAAAACTGACAATGCTGATACACCAGAAATTGTGGATAAATTTGAGAACATTGGATATCAAGTTTATGTTTCTAATAGGCATAGATTAACTAACTGGAGATCAGGAGGAGTGGTGGTGGCTGTAAGGAAAACAGTTGCTTCTAAATGTACACAGGAAGTAATTCAGAATGAGTTATGCGTTTGTTTACGGATACATAAACAATTAATTAACTATGAACAAGATCTGTTAATCCTTGCTGTATACATCCCTCCTTATAAAACAAGATATTCTGATATTGGCATGTTTGATGAATTGGCTAATATCATAGTTGAATGTGGTGCTGAAAGTAATATTTTAGTTTGCGGAGATTTGAACGCGCACACAAATGAATATGATGATTACTTTCAGGCAGATTTTGAAGAACAATTTCCAGAAGAAAGAGACAAATGTAATGTGGTGAACTTTTAGAATCCTTTAATATACCACTCCAGAGAAAATCATGTGATGCACACAAAGATCAAGGAAATTATGGAAAGGCTCTTCTGGAAGTATGTAAAAATCTTTCAATATGCATTTTAAATGGAAGATGTGGTGAGGACGCTTGTTATGGAAAAGCTACCACAGTCGATAATAGTGTCATTGACTATATGATTGCATCACCGTTTATTTTGTCTAAAGTAAAACACTTTGGTGTACATGATTTTGATTATACTTTCTCAGATAAGCATTGCCTGGTGGAAGTCACACTTGATACTAATATTGATATGTCGTCTCAGGAATACTTGGTACAGGATCAAAACTATGCAGTTAAACAGCAGGGAGAGTTCTTAATAGGCAGATGGAATAAAGAAAAAGCACATGAATTTCTTGAACACTTAGACAGAAAAATGGTGGAAGATTTAACAGCGAATCTTGATAATTCTTCTGTGGAGGAAATAACAAAAGGAATATGTAACATTTTGACTAGTAGTGCAGTTGTTACATTTCCCCCAAAATTAAAAAGAAGTGAAAAAAAGAAAACCAGAACAAATAAAATCTGGTTTAATCCTGATTGTAAAATAAAAAGAAAAGAATATCTCAAGGCAAAAAAAATAAATAATGTACAACAAAACATTATTACTGCAGAGAAACTAAAATTTACCAGTAAAGAATACAAAAAAGCACTACACAAAGCGAGGAAAAACTACAAAATTGGATTTAATAGAGAATTGCTAAGAATGAAATCTAAAAATCCTAAACTTTACTGGAAAAAACTGAATGTCTCAAATAAAAATAAAGAACAATGCCCTATCCCACTGGAACATTTTTACAACTATTTTAAGGAAAATGATGAAAAAAATGAACACATGGCTGAGTTTGACCATTTCAGTGTGGACAGACCATCTGTAGATTCTAGTGTATTAAACAATTACTTTAGCTATGAAGAAGTCAAAGAGGCTATCCACAAATTAAAAACTGGAAAGGCTGCAGGATCTGATGGTATTCTTAATGAATATATTATACACACATCAGATATTTTCATCCCGATATATGTAGCGTTGTTTAATAAAATTCTAAATACTGGGAATATACCAGAGGACTGGACGCTTGGTTTGATTGTGCCAATATACAAAAAGAAAGGTGATATAAGAGACTGCGGTAATTATAGGGGCATTACACTTTTAAGTTGTCTAGGAAAACTTTTTACTAATGTGTTGAACTCAAGGTTATGCCAATTTTGTGAGGACAATTCAATAATGTGTGAAAACCAAGCTGGATTTAGAAAAGGCTATTCCACAATTGATCAATTTTTCTGCTAAAGCAAATCATTGATATTTTTAGTTTGAAAAAGAAGTCCCTGTATTGTGCTTTCATAGATTATAGCAAAGCATTTGATACAGTTTGGCGGGAAGCCTTTGTGGTATAAACTGATAAGACAGGGATTAACGGGAAATTTTTGAGTGTTGTTAGAAATATGTACAATAACATCAATCCTGTGTTTATATGCAAGGGATTAGATCCGAGACATTTGTGTGCCCAACAGGAAGTTAGACAGGGGGAAAACCTGTCACCATTACTGTTCGCCTTGTTTGTGAATGATCTGGAAGAATATTTGCTGAAAATGGTTGTGAGCCTATTAATATTGGTGACCCGAAAATAGATATATACATGAAACTTATTTGTTACTTTATGCAGATGATACAATTATTATGTCTACAACTAAAAAGGGCCTGCAGAATGCATTAAATTATATGTGTGACTATTGTCAGAAATGGAAATTAAAAATTAACAGTGGAAAAACAAAAGTAATAGTATTCGGGCGCAGAAAAGTGAATAACAAGAAAATGAACTTTACATGTAATGGAGAAAGCTTAGAAACAGTGCCATGTTTTAAGTATTTAGGTGTTCTCTTTAACTACAATGGTTCTTTTAAGAGTGCGATTGCTGAGTTGCATACCCAAGCTACAAGAGCAATGGTTTGCCGTTTTTACAAAAATTAGAAATCTTGATTTATCAATAGATACCTCTCTGGAATTATTTGACAAATTGGTCTCTCCCAATAATGCTGTATGCATGCGAGGTGTGGGGTTATCAAAGAATAGAATTATTGGAAAAGTTGCAGTTAAGATTTCTAAAGTATTATTAAAGGTAAAGATGTCCACCTGCAATAACATGGTGTATGGAGAACTTGGCCGGTATCCACTTTCTATAACTATAAAGAAAAGAATGATTGGATTTTGGGGCAGGCTCATGCAATCAAATGATGTTAAATTTAGCAAAAATATGTATAACCTGTTATTTGATTCCTTCCATACTGGAGAATTACTTCTCTATGGCTACAGCAGGTTGAAACAAATTTTAGACGACTGCGGTCTTTCTTACATCTGGACAAATCAGGAAGTCACCAATGTTAATTGGTTAAAGCTCACAGTTGAACAAACTTTGAAGGATCAGTTCATACAGAAGTGGCATGAAGGAATGTCAGAGTATGACATCATGTGATGTATACATAAGTTTAAAAATGTCTTTAAGGCTGGAAAAATATCTCTTATGTGAAGACAAAACAGTCAGGCAGTCTCTTTGTAATTTAAGAACTGGGAATAACAGACTGTCAAAATTATTGCCGTATAAAGGTATAGACAGACATTTACGTTTTGTAATCTTTGTACTGGTAATCATGTGGGTGACGAGTTTCATTTAATGTTTGAATGCTCCAACAGTGACGTTGTGCAGCATAGACATAGATATTTACCTAAGTATTTTGTTAATCACCCAGCAATGTATAAGTTTGTATTATTGTTGCAAAGCGAAAGCCCAAAAGTGATCTATAAGTTTGGTGCTTTTTTGAAAAAAAGTCCTTCCTTTGTTAAAATAGTATTGTATTCTTTGTTCTGTTATGAAAACAGTTGTTTGTGCTCCATACCATTGTATATGGTCGTGAGCTAAATCAAATAAATGAAATGAAAATGAAATGAAATAACAACATAGTAGGCTTATTTCCCCTTGGAAGTTAACTACCTGACAACTTTTATTAGCTCAAGTTACTGCAGTGGATCATTAGTTCATATTCTCACTGAACGTCATGCAGCAAAATACTTCTGAATCTCTTGTGAGCGTTACTAGCGTAAATGTTGAGCTAAATTGGCACCATGACATATGCAGAGGTGTTTGTATAGATGTTTTGGAGCTTGTAGTTTTTTAAAATAACCCTTTATAATAGTCGGAATGTAACTCTCTTGAAATGTTTATTTTTTACCTTTTATAATTTGGTAGTTAAAATTACACCCTGAAAAAGTTAAAACATTTACTTTTTTGAGAGTTATTTAGTAACCCCCCCAAAAGGTAACTATAACACTTTTCAGACTGGACTCATACAGACACTGAAAAAGAGTTGAAAATAAATCTCGGAGAGTTGATTTGGCCATGCTGTATTTGCTGTGCAGAAGTCACCGCTTTTTAAATTTGTGAAATATATATATTTTTTATATTTCATGACAAAGTCCAATGTTATTAAAATGAAAAACTACCTCATGCCATGAATTCTAGAACATGAAACTCCAGTAATAATGAAATAACAACTCTGCTATATATTTTCTTTGAAAGTCTTTGTGTAATCCACTCAGCGTCTTCACAGAAAAAAGATTTCAGTTATCTAAAGTGGGTAAATCACAGTATGAGACAGTCTGGTCCTCACCTTCTGCAGGTCCTCGATGGATCGCTCCGTCTCTTTCAAAACGCTCTCGTAGAACCTGCTCTTTGGCCGAAATCTGAGACTCTTCACTTTCCAGAGCACCGATCTCTGATTCCAGCCTGAGAACACAAACACGTCCACAGTCAGAGGGATTTACAACTGCACCGATCTCTGATTCCAGCCTGAGAACACAAACACACACATGTCACAGTCAGAGGGATTACTACTGGACCGATCTCTGATTCCAGCCTGAGAAACACAAACGTCACAGTTAAGCTTGGTTATGGCTCCCCACGTGAAGTCCGCGCGGAAATCAGACGCATTGACCAGAGCGGAGCAGACGCTGGCAGTTTTTATAGTTTCTTGTGTGTTTCAAGCGACTGCTGTAGAGGGCAGTAGAGAGCTGCCATTGAAAGCCCGTTGATTGCCGCGCGGACCGTCCAGTAGTCACAGATTTTTCCTGACGCCGACGCGGAAAACCTGTCAAAGCCGGACAGCGCTTGAGGGGCGTGTCTCCAAAAATTTCGTATTTCCGCCGCGCGGACCCTCGCGGTCCCTCGGGATGCCGTCAAGTATGAAATAAGCTTTAGAGGATTACAACCAGATCTAAAAGTCTAAAAAGTCATCAAAAATATTTGCACCGATCTCTGATTCCAGCCTGAGAACACACACACACAAACACGTCACAGTCAGAGGGATCACAACCGGATCGAAGTCTAAAACAGTCGACTTTGCACAATACAATGTGAACTTTAACCTGTTATCTTTGGTAAAGGCAATGCACCTCTCGGCTGTTTTGACCGAACTTGGTGGGTCTGTTACAGTTACATATGAAATAATGTTGAGCAACTTTTTTGTACTCATCTTTGAATGTAGCTTCTTTCTGACACGTTACTACAATTTTACACATATAGTTCATTTTAATAGAAAAAATAAGGTATTTATGCAAAAAAATGGTAATTTCAAGCCCTTAAAATGGACTCTTTTAAAAAAAAAATTCTTCAAATATGGAGAAAGTACTAGTTGAGGGGAGAGGTGGGTCCTAAGGGTTTGACCTAGAATTTTATTGTCAGTTTTACGAAGCCACGTTTGGCCGGTCATTGTCCACTGGAAGTTTTTACGAAAAGCCAGCTCGAATTAGTGTTACATGGGTTTCGAGACAACAAATGCTGTAGTTTTTCATAAACAGTGGACGTTTAACATAATTTTTCAAACTTGCACAGAAGACGTGGCCAGCTCTGAAAGTTTCATAATCACGAACAAGGTAAGTTTGTTTTAACAAACAA
>JBBPFD010000358.1:0-28238 GCA_038363315.1 Mugilogobius chulae
TCTGCTCGCTGTATACTCGGCTTGTCAGGATTTAAATTCCTTGGACTGCGTTAAAACCGCACGCAAGATACTGTTCTTGAATCTTGAAGTGAATTCCTCTTTCATTGCAGTGAAATCCCCACCAAAGAACGAATAGCAGCAAAATCTCACGTGAGCCATCGCTAGCATCTTCATTGCCGTTCCCAGCTTTGGCAGTTTCGGTGCTAGTTAGCTCCACAGGTAGCTCGGCGACTCTTGTTGTCGTCTTAGCAGATTTATTCACTTTGACTCAATTTGGGGGGCATTGTGGTAGTTTGTAGTCAAGTTAAACTTTATAGGCTTTAACTCGATTAACAGAGGTCATCTGTTGTTATTTCCCAAAGTTCAAGCAGCAGGCTCCTGTCGCCTTCTAACTTCAGGTGCGCCTTAACCAGACGTCCTCAGTGTGGACTTTCTTATGTGACACTAGACACTTGAACAGAAATGACTTTTTAGCAGACATTCAGGTGTATGGTTTTTCTCCAGTGTGGACTCTCAAATGGCTCTTCAGGCAACGAGAGTATTTGAATTTCTTTCCCACACTGTTCACAGTTAATGTTTTTCTTCAGTGTGGACTCGGTTATGATCCTTTAGGCCACTTAACCGAGAAAAAGCCCTCTTACAAACATCACAGGCGTATGGCTTTTCTCCAGTGTGGCCTTTCGTATGTGACACTAAGGCACTTGAACAAGAAAATGACTTTTTACAGACATCACAGCTGAATGGTTTTTCTCCAGTGTGAATTCTCATATGTGTTACTAAGGTACCTGATTCAATAAAGGCCTCTCACAAACATCACAGCGGAATGGTCTTTCTCCAGTGTGGATTCTCATATGCGACACTAATCTATTTAAACTAGAAATGCCTTTTCACAACATCACACGCTAAATGGTTTTTCTCCAGTGTGGATTCTCATATGTGTTTTGAGAGAGCTTGAGTGAGAAAATGTCTCTCACAGACATTACACTGAATGTTTTTCTCCAGTGTGGATTTTCATATGTAACACTAATCCCTTTGATCTAGAAATGCCTTTTTCACAAACATCACAGCTAAATGTTTTTTCTCCTGTGTGGACTGTCTTATGTGAAATAAGCTACTTGATGAAAAAAACGCTCGCTGACAGACTTCACAGCTGTATGGTCTTTCTCCAGTGTGGATTTTCATATGTGTGTTGAGATTGCTTGATATTGAAAATGTCTTCTCACAGACATTACACCTGAATGGTTTTTCCTCCAGTGTGGGTTCTCATATGTGACGATAAGTACTTGACGAATAAAAGGCCTTCTCACAAACCATCACAGCTGTAGGGTCTTCTCCAGTGTGGATTCTCATATGTCTAACTAGGGACCTTCGGTAGAAAAGGTCTTTTTACAGACATCACAGCTGACTCTGTTGTGACTTGTTTTGTAGTGTCTTTTGAGAGCTGAAGCATCGGGCCATGTCTCCCTACACTGGTCACAGCTGAATGTTTTTCTCCAGTGTCAAAGCTCTTGTCTTTTAAGCTTTTTAGACTTTGTAAATCCTGTCCTTCACTGGCCACAGCTGAAATCGTCTTTCTCTGGTGTGAGCTGTTTGAGGCCTGAAGCATGGCGTCACGTCTTCCAACACTCGTCACAGATGAAGCTCTGCATATGTACAAAGAAAAGAGAACATATAGTTATACAAATTTAAATCAAATTGTGAGTTAGTTTTAATTTGTATCACTGGAACTTAGTCTTTACTTGAGTTGTGAAGGTCACAACATGCTGTTGTCGTAAACCGAGGGGTTGGAGATAAATATTCAAAGGGATGTTAACCCTCCTGTTATGTTCATTTTTCAGGAACATCAATGGTGTTCCGGGTCAATTTGACCCGATGCATTTTTAATTAATCAAATGATATCCAAAACCAAAAAATACTTACAAGCATTGTTAATATTTTAATACTAAGTCAATTACAAACTTACAATCAATATTTAGAGCAATTACTGTTCCCTACCTGTGACATGTAATGATTGATTCAATTAGGATAGTTCATAAAAAATACATGTTGAAACTTTTTTTTTTTGCCCCAATCCCAATTCTCTTTTGTACCCCTACACCTTCCCTTAGCCCTACCCCTACCCCTTCCCCTACACCTTAAAAACAAGGGCTAAGGGGTAGGACAGCCCTAAGAAATGGACAGCCCTTGTGTGTATTTTATTTTATTTTTTAAGACAAGCTCACAGACGTGTGATGGTACATGAAAATTATGATAATCATAACAATATAATTAAATATGGTTAATATATAGTACAATAGAATAAATAATAAAACATATTATTTGTATTAGCATTATTAATAATATACAACATATATCATAATAGAATAGTATGTAGTGCCTATAATATTCATTTATCAAGTTTCACTATATTACGTATAGACTACTAGGTATTTTATTTATTGTAGCCTATATTGTTGTGTATTGTATTTATAAATAGGCTATATTCATTTTTAAGTAGTAAGTAGTATTAAAATGTTTTTTTTTTATTATTTATTAGGCTGTTAGGTCTATTATTGGTTCTTTATTATGCAGACACCTTTGACCTTTTAACTATGGGATTATAATTTATCTTTTCTGATCTCAGTCCAGCAACACAGTTGGGCAAGTTATTTAAATGAACTTTCTTGCAAGAGGACTTTTGTGTAAAATAAACGTGAACTGTTTCACTTCCATTTGGCTTCATACGTTTCCTCTGGGCGTGGCAGCGTGTGACTGGAGCTCTGGGGCTTGTGACAGATCCTGTCCCGCTCTCCAGCCGCAGAGGAGCTGTGAGCCTGGGCAGCTCTGTCCTCCGGGCCGGGTGTGAATTCCCTAACACCGCGGAGAAACAGCGTCTATCACCCCGCGGTGTTGAATCCACCTCGGCCGGGAGCGTCAGAGGAGTGCAGGCTCACTGCTCCCTCCCCTGCTGAGTGTCCATTGAATGTGGGTGGAGTTATAAATGTTTTTCATAAAAAGTCATAACACCTGCACATGTGTGGGTGGAGTTTTCCCGCGAGAATATGAATGGTTCTCATCAATAGACATAACACCTGCATGTGTGTATGTGTGTGTGTGTGTGTGACTGATGCTGTAGTAGGTGTATGTATGTGTGAGTTTGTGACTGATACTGTGTGTGTGATTGAGGTGAAATATCTCACAGTTACAAAGAAAGAAATAGTCTGACGTTATGACACCATTTTATCTCCAGTTTGACTTCCGGGTCAAATTGACCCGAACAGTATCTATGCAATATAAATGTGCAGGGGGTGGTTGCAAACATGTAAGATTAACCATTTTTTCATTAGATGTTTATTATACAAAATAAGGCAAGCAGAAGAAATTTCATACTGAAAAAATACTTAAAAGTACTTAAAAAAAATACTTAAAAGTATTTTTTCTATCTCTTCAAACTTTGAAACGGGTCAATTTGACCCGTAACATAACAGGAGGGTTAAATAAATATGTTTAACTTTT
The DNA here is from genome assembly GCA_038363315.1 of Mugilogobius chulae. Lineage (NCBI taxonomy): Eukaryota > Metazoa > Chordata > Actinopteri > Gobiiformes > Gobiidae > Mugilogobius > Mugilogobius chulae. The sequence continues at coordinate 3,496 of JBBPFD010000358.1, forward strand.
GCTGTAACGAAACAAAACTAAACAAAAAACAACAATTTTGGTTAGCACAAATTTGTTAAATTTACTTCTGTTGGATGTTCACATTTTCTTAAGTTTCAGTTCATTTATCAAGTTTATGTACCAGTCTGCAGGTTCATAAATATCAAAACTCAATGTACATCACTTCCAGTCCATAAGATCTTCTCCTCTTCTACCAATGGGAGGCAGACACGGACATTGTCAGCAGTTTTTAAGATAAAAATTGAAAAAAATAATAGAAGTTGCAATCGGAGTTTTACAGGAAAGGCCAATTGTGCTTTCCCCTGTCTCTAAAATAGATTGTGACATCACGTCGCAAAGCATTGTGGGTGCAAACTGCGGACAAACAAACGTGAGCGTGGCGTGGTTGCATGTGTGCAAAGGTGATTTGAAAAATAAGTTATTTTCACAATTAACAACCAAATCATGATGAAACGAGGAGGCATAAAACACTGCTGTTGGGGACTATGCACCTCAGGTTGGAGATATCCCGAACGGCTGCCAGAAGGAACATTTTTCATTCAGTTTCCAAAACCCTGGAAGATCCATGACAACATGACACAGTGGGAAAGAGAGCAGGCCAAGGTAAAGATGGAGAAAGAAAAACTATGGCAGTATTTATGTGGTCGGGCAGATTTCCAAAATGTGGAGAGGAAAACTAGCAACACGTACATTTGTTCGTTGCACTTTGACAGTGGGAAAGGCCCTAGATCTGAGGCTAATGAACCAGAACTAGCAACGCTAAGACTGTGAGCTCTGGAAAAAGCAGCGGTGCAAGCGAAGGGCCCCAATAGAACGTTCCAACCAAACAACCTGCCCACCCAAGCGTGGAAAGAAATGGCTTTTAACAGAGGAAAGCCTAAACAAAAGCACATCCTTACCATTGGAACTTAAGACTAGTGAGGTAATGTTAGTGTCTGAGGACAAGTCGCCTGAATGTGACTTTGAGTCAACCAAGACAAAGCTACGCAAACAATCTACTGCAAGTATGTATGAATCAAAAAGTGAAACTATATTAAAAAATGATGCCGCAGCACTAAACAAACACGTACTGGTTTGTTTGTCTGAATTAGTAACGTCAAGTGTAAAGCGGGCTATTGACGTTGCAGATGAGGCCAGCGCCGTTGTAAGATCCAAAATGGATGGCAATATTAAGCTAAACACCACTAAAAACCAACAGCTCGACACCAGGCAAAGACGCACCGCTGATGGTTATAGCCAGACCCCAGAGCGAGCCACTTCAGCTGACCCAGCACCAGCTACACGGAGGACTCAAGCACCGAGAGTAAGACACGAGCCGGAGCGCTGTGAGAGCCGCAACAAGACATGCAGAGAGGCCCTGTCTCACAACAGCACTGTACAGTACAAAATAAAGTCATTTACTTTAGTTACAAGATACAAGTAAAGTATACATTTAAAAGATGGGGAACTTTGTTTACCTGGTCCCCACAAAATTTTCAGTGACCAAAATCAGTTTTGCTCTAACCACAGAGCGAACAAGGGCTGGGTATTGATAATAATTTGGCAATACCATACGATTCTCGATACTACAATTTGTACCTCGATATTGCGCAGAACGATCTTTTTGATGCAATTCAATACATTAAAAAACAGGCATTTTTGTTCAAATCAAAGCCTTTTAATTACATTTGCAAATGAATTTCTTGTATGCATGTTCTTATTTATTACTCTGACTTCAATTCATGTTAAAATAAGATTTAAAACCAAACGACTTGTTATATTATACCTCAATGTAAGACCTCATTACGAAGCTGCACAGTGTTATTTTTGTACTTTTTACATTATAATGTTGGATTATTTATTCTAATAATTGCTAAAAGAAAACTACTCTAAACAGGGGTTAGGATTGGGGAAGAGAAATAGCAGTGATGTTCTTTAGTTCCAGTGGGAAACATTGAAAACAGCAGGATAACATCAGTTGTTTTTTCTCCACAGATCCAGAGGATAGATTCTGTCTCAAAACACTTCATTTAAACTCGTCCCTGTTTGTGGAGAAAGTTTTCATCAAGTGACAAAGTTATCCATTGATGTGTGCACATTGGTTTAACATTCTACACATTTCAATCAGTTCTGTGCAAATAAAAACCTAACAGTTATTTTATATAATCTCAGTAACTACAGGACTGCACAATACATCACAATCAAATCAATATTGTAATCAGAAAAGTAGGGAAAATACTTATTTAATTTGTCATTTTAGGTCAGCTTTAAAGGATTAAGACCATTCAGGAGGAGAAGTTATATTTCACATGTTCAGTGTGTTGTTGCAGCAATAATACTGTATTATAATCTAAGACATTGTGAAGGCCTGTGTTGTATGTGAGATCAAGGATAATCTTGTCTTTTGTTTTGTGTCTTTAGTGTGTGAAAGTGAGGCTGTTTCTCTGAGAAGATGCTGCGTTTTGGAACAGAACTGGACTTGAGATGAGACGATGGACAAGGCAAGGACAACAGACTTCTGTATCCATCCAGATCCTAGGTTTGTTTACAATTATACATAATGTTTCAGTCAGATGTCTGCTTCAAGTCCCAGTTACCAAATGCAGCATCTCCCAGAGAATGAGGCCTCCACTTTCACACTTCTACAATAAGATAAATAAACCAACAGGAGAGACCCAGTATGACAGCAGCCCAGATGAAATGAAACAAAGTCTCACCTGCACTACAGACAGACACAAATGTTTTTACATAAAGGAATCACACACAGGTCTCGACTGCCCATCGTAATCAACAGCTCAAACTTTTCTATTTCAGACTTTTATTAGACAAGCCCAAAGTTGCTGTACAGAAACAGGATTGTCTCTGGGGGGTAGAGCCTGTGGTGTGGGGGAGGGAGAGGCATACAAAAGACAAACCTCCATCCCCCGAAGAAGTGCATCTACTGTCTCACATTTGATCACATGCTTTAGGTGCAACTGTCTGCACACAGCCAACACGAGTAGTTATTATATTCTGCTCATCCCAAAACTCCTCAAACTTTGTAGAAATGTCCCTTTGTACTGGTCATGAAAAGCTAACAGACTAGCACATGTTTAAGTTGATTCGTTGGTAAAAGTAGATTTCCCAGATGTGCAGAGTCAGACTTACAGAGAGTGAAGCAGGAGAGCAGGTTCAATGCAGGAGCAGCAGCAGTTCAGCCCTGGAGTCGTGTCTGAAGGTTTATTCTCTCCAAAGTTCTGGTTCAGTCTTCTCCCAAAGCTCTGCTGCTGTGTTCAGTCTCTTCTTCCTTTTTCCTGCTTGTGTAGCTGAAGCCCCTCCCCCTGGTTTTGGGGGAGAAGCATCACAGTGGGTGTTTATCAATGGAGCTCAACAGTCTCCGCCCACTTGTTTCTGGAAGTACATTGATTTTATCACAGGGATTTTTTCTACAAACTTATCCAGCATGTTCTTATAAGCCAGCTGCATCTATTCTAGACTTCCCAAGTAAGATTACAACAATACATTTTTCCAAACAGAAAAAAAGTAGAATATTGTTATCATTTCTGTCAGTCACTTTACATCAGTTGTCTATCTAGATGATCCTCTAGTTCAGGTTTTTCTGTAGTTGAACTTTTCTTGATCGATTCCATAAACATGTAGGTTAATAATAATGAATATGTTTATGAAATATGCATCGTTAAAAATAATAATTGGCAAATAATTCTGTTAAGTTAGCCTTTTAGGGCTGCAACTAACGATTATTTTGGCAATCAATTAGTTGGGCGATTATTCTTTCGGTTAGTCGATTAGTTGTTTAGAATGCAAAACTGACAAAATATTTTTTGCCAAATTTGAGCAAATATAATGTTGCTTGAGGACGTCTTGGAGATCTATGATTTTACAAAAAACACAAAATTTTCATAACTTTTATGTAATTTCTGTTAAATCTGATGCTTTCCCACAGCTCATGGATGTTTGGAACCTAAAGAAACAAACAAATGCAGAGGTTTGGTTTGTTTTATGTACAAAGAAATCTACTATTTGTACCAATATATTCCATGAGTTCTGGATCCCTCGGCCAAAAAGACTGCAAGCGCCATTTTGTCAATGAACAACGTGATGGAGCTTTTAAAAGAAATGAAACCGATGCTTGATCTGAAATGATGATGCGTCATATCAACTTTTGAAATAGAAACATTAATGAGGGAAAAACAGAAAATAGTCTGAAAAAGTTTGACTTGTGAATGAGAAGCAGGGAAAGGTAGACCTGTTCATATAAGGTTTAATTCTCTATGTAACTAAGTGTATAATTAAATATCATAAATACAGGGGAGACTATTAGAATTTATGTAATACAAATGTATTTTTCCACACAAAAAAACAACATATCATTAGTTAGAAATGTGTATAAAAGTGTTAAAATGAGTTCAAAACAATCCACAACAACCATCGATTGAACCAGGCAAGTAGCTTTGAGCTAAAGAACACACGTGCAGACAGGATATTGGCCCAAAGGTAATGCTGTGTTATTAAAGGTTCTGATTTGGGTGAAAACAGTGGCCAGCATGATGCCGCTTACAGAGAACTAAAACAAACAAAATTACAATTACAAACATATCACACATGAGTTTATACATATTAAATACATGATTCAAATATCTTTTATAAATGAAAGACAGTAACATCATCCAACAGAGGCCTGCAGGTAGCTTGACCCAATGAAATCAGACATTTAGATGCTTTCTAAGACACCATTTATTTGAAGCTTTTGTGAAAGTCATCTATTCACCTGTTAAAGTCTGTTTGAGGCTCCTCTCCCAATTAACCTGATACTTGGGGCTTGAACTAAAAGAGCCAAAACATGATTAGAAGGACTGAACATGTTTACAGGTCCAAACACTAGTGGTACACTTAAATATTCACCTGTTCCAAGTTCTTTGTGAACATGTGGCTTGGTGCTGTGCTCTACTCTGAGAGTTCTAAGAAGCTGATAAAACGTGTCGTGTCCAGACCATCTCCTTCTTACCCTCACAATATCCTCCCATGTCAAATGTGTTTCTTGTAAAACACAATCTTAGCTTTTTAATATCTTTAATTCTATTCAATACCTGCTTGAGCTTATATGTTACAGGCAAAGGTGATAATCCAGGCATTCTATGGTGTTTTTAGACAAAGTAGGAAATAGATGTATTATTATCTACTTGTACAGAATGTCTGACAACTTTTAGGCAAAGTATAGAATCTCTGACAAAGCATCATTTCTTGGAAGACTAACACATTTTTTATTAAATACCATAAAATCTTTGCCCCCAGTGGACTAATTTGACGTGCTGATGTTTGAGTATTTATTTCAATACATTTTATATTTTGTTTTATTTTTTAAAATATCAAGTCCATTCCCCTAAAAAGTTGTCAGGCATTCTATACAACGCCTAGGTATTCTATAGAGAGCCTAGGCAAAGAAGATAATAACACTTATATTTCCTACTTTGCCTGAAATTATTAACTTTGCCTGTAACATATATAAAACAAAGTAACAAAAGAAGTAAACAAACATTTGTGTCACAACCAGAACTAACCTCTAGTAAGAAATAGTTCAAAAGCCCATAATGAAACATAAATATACCTGCCTCAAGATGCTTTTATCAAAGAGGTCCTATGTCCATAATGTACAAGAGGCACACTGTCAGATAAAAAAAAAAAAAAAAGACATTTTACTCTGCCTTGGGTAATGCTTCGCCTGTATCCAACAGAAGTCCACGCATGAAAGACTCTGCTGCTGCCGCCTTGTGGAAAGTGTGGCACCGTCCTCCAACAGTCACGAACAGTGTAGCTGGATGGATTATGCTGTAGCGTAAATCTCAAAGTGTGAGAGCAGAAAGTTCCTTCTTTACTGGATCAAACGTCTTTCTTCACTTGAGTAAATCTATCGGTAAGTCAGGAAAAAACATTACCTTTCTGATATCCAGTATGTTGCCCATCTCCAGACGAGATGGATGTTGATTGACTAAACACTGCTGACAACTCGTCTTCACCAGTACTACGTCTCTGCTCGGCTGTAGTCACTCGGATTGTCAGGATTTTCAAATCTCCTTGGACTGCGTTAACCGCACGCAAGATACTGTCTCGTGTGAATTTCTGTTTCATTGCAGTGAAATCCCCACCCAAAAAAGGAATAGCAGCCAAAATCTCACGACTGTCATCACTAGCATCTTCATTGCCGTTCTCAGCTTTAACAGTTTCGGTGCTAGTTAGCTCCACAGGTAGTTCGAGTCGACGAAGCTTGACGACTCTTCCGTCGTCGTCTTAGCAGATTTATTCACTTTGACAAAATTTTGGAGGTATTGTGGTAGTTTTGTTGTCAAGTTAAACTTTATAGGCTTTAACTCGATTAACAGAGGTTATCTGGTTGTTATTTTTCAAAGTTCACAGCAGAGCTCCTGTTGCCCTTCTACAAGCGTGCCTTAACTGAACGTCCTCAGTGTGGACTTTCTTATGTGACACTAAGGCACTTGAACTAGAAAATGACTTTTTACAGACATCACAGGTGTATGGTTTTTCTCTAGTGTGGATTCTCATATGTGCTTTGAGAGTGCTTGATTGAGAAAATGCTTTCTCACAGACATTACACCTGAATGGTCTTTCTCCAGTGTGGATTCTCATATGTGTCACTAATATAGTTGATGTAGAAAATGCCTTTTCACAGACATCACAACTAAATTGTTTTTCTCCAGTGTGGACTTTCATATGTGACAATAAGCTACTTGATGAAAGAAACGCTCTCTCACAGACATCACAGCTGTAGGGTCTTTCTCCGGTGTGGATTCTCATATGTATTACTAGACTGCTTTTGTTAGCAAAGGCCTCTTGCAACATCACAGCTGTAGAGTTTTTCTCCAGTGTGGATTCTCATATGTGACAATAAGCTACCAGATGAAGAAAACGCTCTCTCACAGACTTCACAGCTGTATGGTCTTTCTCCAGTGTGGGTTCTCATATGATTTACTAAGGTATCTGCTCTACTAAAGGTCTTCTCACAGACATTACACCTGAATGGTTTTTCTCCAGTGTGGATTCTCATATGTGTTACCAGATTGCCTTGTTTACAAAAGGCCTTCTCACAGACATCACAGCGTAGGCTTTTTCTCCAGTGTGGATTCTCATATGTGTTACTAGGTAGCCTGAGGCAGAAAAGGTCTTTTCACAGACATCACAGCTGACTCTGGTGTGACTTGTTTTGTAGTGTCTTTTGAGAGCTGAAGCATCGGCCATGTCTTCCCACACTGTTTACAGCTGAATGTTTTTTCTCCAGTGTCAAAGCTCATGTAGCTTAAGCTTTCTAGACTTTGTAAATCCTGTCCTTCACTGGCCACAGCTGAATGGTCTTTCTGGCTGTTTTGAGGCCTGAAGCATGGCGTCACGTCTTCCAACACTCGTCACAGATGAAGCTCTGCATATGAACAAAGAAAAGAGGAGATATACTTAATACAAACTTAAATCAAAATGTGACTTGGTTGGATTTAGTATCTCTGGAGTTTAGTGTTTACTTGAGATTGACATTACAACATGTTTTGAAGTGAATCAAAAGTTTTTACCGAATGAAATCTGGTCACTTTTTCAGCCATGGTCACAAACTAAATGTGCATTTCATTCAGTTAACTTGAAAAATGTGGTTTTTGTGCAAAGCTGTTTTGCCAAAATTGTGCTTCCTTTTCATAAATATCAAAACAAGAGACACTTGTATTGCCCATGTCAATGAAACAAAGAAAATTAAAAAACTATAATTAGTGCTGTCAAGTGATTAAAAAATTCTAGAGATTACTTAATTATGATCTGTAATAATTAATCTAATTCATCTATTTTTAATCTCACCTAAAAATTGCTGAGAAAAACAATCAACTTGAGTGTTTTTGTTTTGTTTTTATCAAATTTAATTAATGACATTATTGTTGCAGATGGGAAATAATACTATATACTATATTACTATATATATATACTATATTACTAATATATATATATATAATATAATAAATATATATATATATTACTATATATATATTATATATATATATAAATATATATAATATATATATATATATATATATATATATATATATATTACTATATTATATATATATTATATATATATTATATATTATATATATACTATATATATATATTATATATATATATATATATATAATATATATATTATATATTATATATATATATATTATATATATATATACACTATATTACTATATATATACGATATTGCAAAAGAAATAATATTTTAGGAAATCTTTTGTTGCTAAGTTGTCAAGTTGAACAACCCTTATGTCCAATTTGCAACTCGCACATGGAAACAATGAAGTTACAGATTTCAAATAGATTATTGTGATAAAAAAAATAACTTGATAATATGTGTGGAATTCATTAATTAATCACACTTAATGCACTAATTTGACTCTCCTAACTATAATACCTTTTCTGAAAGGCACTTGTGTTATTCTTATAGATTTAAAGCATAAATCAGTGTCTATTCATCTATGTATATTTCTGACTTACATTGTTGAAACTAGAACTAGTTCAATTTAACCTTACTGCTGCACTGAATGTTTTGTTCCTTCTGCTCACCCAAGCAGGGTTCGTACAGATTTTAACTTACAGTTTTCCAGAACTTTTCAATGACTTTTCCAAAACAAATTCCAACATTTCTATGACCTTGTATTGACACACTTCAAACCAATTATTTGTTTTCAGTAGGGCTGGGCATTTAATGGAGAAATTGAATCAAAACGTCAATTATTTGTTTGTATGCTTCGAAAACAAAAGATCGAAAACCAATCCAGTGTCAGAAAAAATGTGTGATTTGAAGGAAAAGTCAAACTTTAAGACAGAATGCTGATCTACAATTTAAAAAAAAATGTAATAAATGATGAGACATACTAAAAGTTTCTTTTGTTTTTGAAAAGGTTAAACAAAATCGAATCAAAAATCAAGAGCAATATGAGAAGAAAAATGTTGATTATAGTTTTCCTAGATCGCCCAGCCCTCGTTTTCAGGAACTAGTTCATTATTTTTTTTTACAAATGTGAAAAGGATGTCAAAACATTTTGTTGCAAATGTATGAATGTAATAAAATCACCGCAGCACATTCAATTTTTTGTATAGCCGCATTTTTTAATGTCTTTTTCTCTGTCTTAGCTAAACAAAAGCAGAATTGTGTTGTACTAAACCATCTTCCATTTCCAACTCAAAATATCAAAATATATTAAATTTCAAAAACTTTTCCAAAACCAGTAGAATTCCAAAACTTATCCAGGGCCTGGAAATAAGTATTACATTTTCCATGACTTTTCCAGGTTTTGGTGCATTTAAATGCACCAATATTTGATCACAGACACAAAGTGTTTGTGATACATTGGTTTAACATGCTACACATTTCAATCAGTTCTGTGCAAATACAAACCTAACAGTTATTTTATATAATCTCAGTAACTACAGGGCTGCACAATACATCACAATCAAATCAATATTGTAATCAGAAAAGTAGGAAATGACTTATTTAATTTGTCATTTTAGGTCAGCTTTAAATGATTAATACCATTCAGAAGGAGAAGTTATATTTCACATGTGTTCAGTGCGTTGTTGCAGTAATAATACTGAATTATAATCTAAGACATTGTGAAGGCCTGTGTTGTATGTGAGATCAAGGATAATATGGTATTTGTTTTGTGTCTTTAGTGTGTGAAAGTGGAGGACTTTTTCTGTGGGAGATGCTGCACTTTGGAACAGAACTGGACTTGAGATTCTCGAGGTCGGACTGATGACGTTTTGTTTTGTTTGCCGACGACCGAAGGGGAAAACATCAACTTGCTGTACGTAAAAATGCTTCCCAGATGCTCAAATACTAATGTTTGGAAACTGTAAACAACCACTGTGCGGTGGTGAGTGAAAGTTTAAATTTAAAGTTACTTTACGTTGTTGTTTTACATTGTTGTTTTCCCCTTCGTTTGGCGTTGCCACAACACGGTGATGCTAGTCCGACCCGAGAATGAGACGATGGACAAGGCAAAGACAACAGACTTCTGTATCCATCCAGATCCTAAGGTTTGTTACAATTATACATAATGTTTCAGTCAGATGTTGCTTCAAGTCCCAGTTACCAAATGCAGCATCTCCCAGAGAATGAGGCCTCCACTTTCACACGTCTACAATAAGATAAATAAACCAACAGGAGAGACCCAGTATGACTGCAGCCCAGATGAAATGAAACAAAGTCTCACCTGCACTACAGACAGACACAAATGTTTTACATAAAGGAATCACACACAGGTCTCGACTGCCCATTGCCAATCAACAGCTCCAACTTTCTATTTCAGACTTTTGTTAGACAAGCCCAAAGTTGCTGTACAGAAACAGGATTGTCTCTGGGGGTAGAGCCTGTGGTGTGGGGGAGGGAGAGCATACAAAAGACAAACCTCCATCCCCCGAAGAAGTGCATATACTGTCTCACATTTGATCACATGCTTTAGGTGCAACTGTCTGCACACAGCCAACACGTGTAGTATTATACTTCTGCTCATCCCCAAACTCCTCAAACTTTGTCGAAATGTCCCTTGTGTCATTACTGATGTGAAACTAATATGGTGGCATCTGAGCGGCATGTTGTGGGGGCCGCTCTGTTAAAATAAAGCGACCAAAAGACTATGCTTCTTGTCCTGATTCAATTCAGAGTGCAATACCTAATTTAGTAATAAGGTGAGCACACAACAATGGCGACGAGGACAAGTTTGTTTTTGTAAAGGAGCAAGAACGACAACGGCAAGTTTAAGTTTAAGCTAACTAGCATGGCTAAGTCGGAGCTACAACCGTTCGCTTGCTACACGGATCCAGCTACTCTCGGACCAAGATGGACGCGGTGGCTAACATCGTTCGAGTTGTATGCAGATGGTAAAGGACTTATTATGAACGATGATACAACGGCAGAAACTAAACAAAGGAGACGTGCTCTTCTTTTGCATCTGGCCGGACAAGACGTGCAGGACATTTTTTCCACTCTACCACAGACGGGGGAGTGACCAACTACACGGCAGCGGTAGATGCACTCAACACGTACTTTGTTCCCCAAGTAAATGCAGCATACGCCCGCCAAACCTTTCATAAGGTGTGTCAAAAACAAGGTGAGACTGTGCAACAATTTTGTACTCGCTTAAGGCAAGCTGCTAAAGACTGTGACTTTCAAGCAGACAAAGATAACCAAATAAGAGACGCCATCTTGAGCAAATGCAGTTCTGAATATGTACGGAGAAAATTGCTCGAGGAAGGACCACGTCTGACTTTGGCTCGCGCATTGGAGGTGGCATCGCAATGTGAACGAGTAGAAGAACAGTTGGCAGCTATGAGCGTGTGCAGCGATAAGAAAGAGGGAGATGCAGTCAATCGGATTGCAATGAAGAAAGGAAAGTTCACCAAACCAAAAGGCAAAATGAAAAACAGTGATGACAGTAAGAATGAAAAACAGTGTTACAGATGTGGCTACAGTGACCACATGGGCAAGGATCCCAAATGCCCAGCACGAGGACAAACATGTCATAAGTGCAATGGTAAGGACCATTTTTCAAAAATGTGTCGTACAAAAGGACAAAAGAAGCAAAATGTAAACATGGTGGAAAATGTACAAAATGACTATGCATTCATTGTGAAAGGAAATGATATGCCGGAGAGACTAACATTTTGTGTGGGGGAATAGAGCTAAAAATGCTAATAGATTCAGGAGCAACAAGTAATGTTCTGGGGGAAAACATTTGGGAAATGCTTAAAGCACAAAATATCAAATGTGAGTCATATATCCTTAAAGAACAGAGAAATCTGTACGCATATTCCTCAACACAGTATTATCTGTAAAAGGGGCATTTAAATGTACAATCAAAATAGAGACAGGGTTGAAGAGGCAGAATTTATTGTAATCAAAGGCAATGGTGAACCACTCCTGGGCAGAAAGACAGCTACAAAGTTAGGGGTATGAAAATAGGTGAAAATGTGGCAAATATCACAGACATCAGACAGACTCTCCAATTACAGTATCCAAATGTGTTTAAAGGAGTAGGAAAATTAAACACCAAGCAGATTAGCCTGTATATTGATCCAAATGTAAAACCAGTCGCACAGCCACTAAGGCGCATACCCTATCATTTGAGGGAGGCGGTTGAGAAAAAATAAATGAACTGATTAAGATGGACATTGTAGAGAAGGTAGAAGGACCTACTCCGTGGGTAAATCCTGTAGTGGTACTTCCAAAGAAATCTGACAAAGATATTAGAATGTGTCTGGACATGAGAAAAGCAAATGAGGCAATCGTGAGGGAAAGATACCCCATTCCCACAGTGGATGAAATACTTCAAGGACTAAATGGCTCTGCAATCTTCAGTAAGCTAGATCTCAAGTGGGGAGTCCAGAGAGATCACAACATTTGCAGTGCACAACGGTGTCTACAGATACAAAAGACTAATATTTGGAGTGTCATCAGCCAGTGAACAATACCAGCATGAGATAGCCAATGCACTTGCAGGTATTGAAGGTGTCGAAAACATCTCAGATGACGTGATCATACATGCACCGGACCAGGAAAAGCATGACAAACGCCTGCATAAGGTCATGAAAAGACTTTCTGAATGCGGATTGACACTAAACCCAGAAAAGTGCAGTTCAACATGGACAGACTTGTATTCATGGGAATACTTCTAACACAAAAAGGCATTGGACCAACAGAAGAGAGAGTGAGAGCAGTTGCGGAAGCCCGAGAGCCAAGCAATGCAGCTGAGGTGAGAAGCTTCCTGGGACTGGTAGGCTTCAGTAGCAGATTTATACCCCAGTTTGCAACACTTTCTGAACCACTGAGACGGTTAACCCGAAAAGACTGTACATTCATATTTGGGCCAGAACAGAAACAAGCATTTCTGACATTAAAGACTGAACTAGCCAGAGCAGGTACCTTAGCTTACTTTGATAAAGAAGCTCCAACCAAAGTGATAGCAGACGCAAGCCCAGTAGGTGTGGGTGCGGTGCTAGTGCAAACACAAAACGGTGAAGAGGTACCAGTGTGCTACGTTAGTCGTAGTCTAACAGACTGTGAGCGCAGATATTCTCAAACAGAAAGAGAAGCCTTAGCACTAGTGTGGGCCTGTGAAAGACTACATCCCTATGTTTATGGCAGAAAGTTTGACTTAATAACCGATCACAAGCCATTAGAGGTCATTTATAGTCAGAGATCTAAACCATGTGCTCGCATAGAGAGGTGGGTTCTTAGATTACAACCATATGAGTTTCAGGTTAAACATATTGCTGGAAAACAAAATATTGCCGATTCATTATCAAGACTATTGTCAGATACAATTCCAAAAGAAACACATAGACATGGATCAGAGGACTATGTAAGATTCATTGCAGTAAATGCAACACCAAAAGCACTTACCACAAGACAGGTAGAGGAAGCCTCTGCTATAGATCCAGAGTTAACAGAGTTGCGAAATGCGATTGAAAGTGGACATTTTGAAAAATGTAATCAATATGCACCTATTGCAAATGAACTCTGTGTAATAGGATACATTGTTTTACGTGGAAGTCGCATAATATTGCCAGAAAAACTCGCTACGCTAGCTCACGAAGGACATTTAGGAATCGTAGGAACGAAGCAACATCTCAGAACAAAAGTCTGGTGGCCTGGCATGGACAAAGCTGCAGAGAAATATTGTAAAGCTTGTCATGGATGTCAGATTGTAGCCAGACCCGATCCACCTGAACCTTTGAGAAATACAATCTTACCGGATGGACCTTGGCAAGATGTGGCAGTAGATTTATTGGGACCACTGCCGACCAATCATTCCATTCTTGTACTAGTAGACTATTATAGTCGATACTATGAGTATGAGGTTATGACGTCTACAACTACAGACAAAGTCGTTGATTGTATTGATGAGATTTTATCTAGACATGGACTGCCATTAACTATAAAATCAGACAACGGACCACAGTTTAAGTCTGAACTATTCAGGGAATATTGTGAGACCAATGGAATTAAACATGTCAGAATAACACCAAAATGGGCTCAAGCCAACGGAGAAGTGGAACGACAAAACGCATCATTAATGAAACGAATCAGGATTGCACAAGCAGAAGGACTTGACTGGAAGCGAGAACTGAGAAAATATGTAACAGTTTACAGGAGCATTGAGCATCCTACTACTGGGAAAAGCCCAGCAGAGCTCTTGTTTAACAGAAAAAAGAGGGAAGTTACCAGTCATGTCTGAGGAAAATACAAAGGCTCTAGATGTTCGTGACCGTGATGCTGAACAAAAAGGAAAAGCAAAGCTCTACGCAGACGAACGAAGAGGAGCCCAGTACTCTAAAGTGGACATAGGAGACACAGTGCTGGTTCAACAAGATAAAGTGGACAAGTTCACAACAGCATTCAATCCAACACCACACAGAGTTGTGAATAAACTGGTAACCAAGTCGTTGTTGAATCACCAACAGGAGCTAGGTATCACAGAAACACTACTCATGTGAAGAGATATGAGACTTTACAAGGAAAAGACAAACAAGACACATCAGAAACATTAACTGAAAGTGAAGAAAAAGCATTGAGCGAAAATGTGGACACTTACACTCATTCACCACAAGAGGGAGTTCAGGGGCCTGATACATCAGTAACAGTTAGACCCCAGAGAGCTAAGAAAACTCCAACAAGGTTTAGAGATTTTGTGGTGAAGTAATAAAAAAAAAAAGTGTTCTGACTAAAAAAAGTTAATGTTTTATTTGACAGTGTTGTATGGGTTGTGAGATAAAGTTAGACAATCCTATTGTTAGACAGTTAAGAAAAGAAGATATTGTAAATCACAAGTACATAGTGATGGGCTTTATTTCTAAGGAAAAGGGGGATGTCATGTACTGATGTGAAGTTACGTGCTTACGTGATGACGTAATGAGTTCTAATATGGTGGCATCTGAGCGGCATGTTGTTGGGGGCCGCTCTGTTAAAATAAAGCGACCAAAAGACTATGCTTCTTGTCCTGATTCAATTCAGAGTGCAATACCTAATTTAGTAATAAGGTGAGCACACAACACTTTGTACTGGTCATGAAAAGCTAACAGACTAGCACATGTTTAAGTTGATTCGTTGGTAAAAGTAGATTTCCCAGATGTGCAGAGTCAGACTTACAGAGAGTGAAGCAGGAGAGCAGGTTCAATGCAGGAGCAGCAGCAGTTCAGCCCTGGAGTCGTGTCTGAAGGTTTATTCTCTCCAAAGTTCTGGTTCAGTCTTCTCCTAAAGCTCTGCTGCTGTGTTCAGTCTCTTCCTCCGTTTTTCTGCTTGTGTAGTTGAAGCCCCTCCCCCTTCTTCTCTTCTTCTTCTTCTTTGTGTTGTTTAACTGCGATCGGCACCAGCTTATTGAGGCCCTCTACTGCTCCGGAGTGTGTATCAGAGACTAAACTCTATTGACTAAAACTGTTTGTGTAATGTATGTGATAAAAGCTTTGGGGTTGTAAACAAGACTGTTGATTGTGATCTGCTGTATACCTCCTCCTCTCAGTGTTTCCTTTAGCTGTGCCCTCTCTCGGTCGTACTTCCTGCAATTAAAAACTACATGTAAGACAGTTTCCTCAACATTACACTCCTCACAAAGTCCTGACTGATGTTTTCCAATAAGTTTTAAAGTGCTGTTGAGATTCGAGTGACCTAACATGATTCTATTGCATTGTTTGCTCTTGTCTTGTTTTACCAACACAGGGAGTGTGTGTGTGTGTACATTATCTTAAATACTAAACATGTGTCTACCTTTGGTTTCTACCTCGGGTTTCTGCCTTCCACATATCTTGCCATTTTGCCATGATCCTGGACCAAATTACAGATTTTCCCTCGCTCTTGCTGAGCAGTACATTAACATCAATATTGGTGCTGGACAAAGCTTTTTTTGGCTAGATTGTCTGCTGCCTCTTTCCCTCTCAACCCCACATGGCTTGGGACCCACATAAAGTTCACAAACATACCTTTTCTTTGAACTCTTGTTAACAGAAGTAATATCTTAAATAATAAATCCTGGCGCTTGGAATTCTTTGATGTAAGACTCTTTAGCGCTGCAACAGAATCAGAACAAATGAATACACATTTACATCTTCTAAAAGTTGTCTCCACTGCCTGGCTGTTAATTCTTTTCACCTTTTACTTTCATCAGACACATTTCCAGATCCATGCACCTTAAAAATGTTTCAACCATTATTTCTGATTTCTCTTTGTCTGTAACAGCTTGCCTATCCTTCGCTTCAAGTACTGAATACCCATGTTCCCGCGTCTGTCCCCCCATTTTCTTAATCATGTTCCAAACACTACTCACAGGAGTTGTCCTTCCTATTTTGCCACAGAAGGATTTCCAACCACCTCGTTTGTTTTTCCTAATGATCTTCTTTACCATAGCTTGTGCTTTCTGATAGGCTATCATGTTATTAAAATTGTGAGATTTCTCCAAGATTTTATATTCTTTATTCCTTTCTTTAATAGTGGCTGTGCACTCTGGTGTCCACCATGGAACTGCTACACTTTTTATAGTACCTTTACTTTTTGGAATAGCACGAGATGCCGATTGAACAACTTTACTACAGAAAACATGATTTACTTCATCAACATCTTGACTCACATCAATTTCACCTAAAAGTTGTTCAGAAATTTCCATAAACTTCTTTCAGTCAGCTTTTTCAAGCACCCATCCCCCTTCTCTTGTGTATGAATCTGTTCCTTCTCGATCTGGATTGATGTCACAACTAGGAAGTGGTCACTTCCCATAAAATCTTTTGGCCACAGATCCCAGATAGATTTACTTGCCAACGCACTGAATACTCATGTAAGATCAAGAACAGATTTGCGTCCCGTATGGACATCATATCTAGTTCCACGGCCATCATTCAAGCACACTAAATTGTTTTCCTCTAGCAGGGCTTCCACCACTTGTTCATTAAACTGTGTGTGCCCTCCTCCCCAAAGCGTGCTGTGGGCGTTAAAATCCTCACACCATATCACACCATATTACAGGGCCATTTCCTTGACCCTGTATCTGAAGAAGTTCATCCAACTCTAACCTTGGACATGGAATATAATAATTATTAACTGTAACTTCTATGTTCCTACACCACACCGCAACAGCCATTGATTTTTTTTCATTTTTTATTTCATTTACCTCATCCTTCTTTAAAAGTCTGTACTGCATCCCATTTTTAATGAAGGTTGCACAGTCCCCACCACTTCCAGCTTGTCTATCCTGCCTTATGGCTATCTATCCCCGCAAGACAAAGTCAAGATGAGGTTTTAGCCAAGTTTCCTGCACACATATTACATCTGGTTTTACAGTCAGTTCATCCACAAAATGTTTAAATTCCTGCTCATTAGATATAAGAGATCTTGCATTCCATTGTAATATTAAAAGCATAATGATTAAAACTATCATTGTTCATGAATAGCACAAAGCTCCTCCATAACATTCTCCCATCTCATTCCTACAAGACCTAGTGACGCATCGCCGCTTTAACAATAATCTGACACTTTGTTGTCTTGGGCTCCACTCCAGCTGTACGGTTGATAACACCAACAATGAATGTAACCAGTTTCTTCTTTTCCACTGCCAGCTGCTCCTATAGTTGAGCATATTGAGTGATGTCTATACTGTCCTTGTCCCCTCACCTGCTTAACAGCTTCTACATAAGTCAACTTTTTCTCCACTCTCACTGTTTGTATTTCGACTTCTTGTTTTAGCACCTGACACCCTCTATAGGCAGCACTGTGAGCATCTCCACAATTGCAGCACTTTGGCTGAACCCAAACTTCTTGCACTTAAAACATCTCACTGGTCGAGGTACAAATTCTCTAACAAAGAAACTCATGCAACCAAGAAAAACTCTTGTGGGTCGCGTCTCACCTTGGAATTCAAGCACTAAAGTTTCTGTGTCTGTCTTAGTTCCCTCAAACCATGACTTCATTCACCATCAACCATCACTTCAATACCCACTGGTACATTAGTAATGACCCCTTCGCGGCTCTTAGTTCGGGTTACTCTAATTGTATTTATGCTCACTACTTTCACTCCTCCAATACTTTTAACTATAAGAGTCTTCTCTCCCTGTCCAAGGTCAGTACATCCCACCAACAAGTTCCCATCTGGCAACAACCTCGCAAACTCAACACGTCCAGTGGTATCATTTAGTTCTTTAGTTAGCTTAATTGGATTCTTTTTATTAACCTCTCCTGCCTCACCAAATCTGATGACGCACTTAAAACATTCCTCTAGCCCTCGGCCAGAACTCTCTGAATTACTACTTCTGTCCTTCAACAAAAAGTTAAAGTTACATTCTGTTTAATAAACATTTCAACTTGCTCAAGGTCACAAGCTACACAAGTTAAATGCAGAAAGTAAAATGAGCCTGAGTGGGCCTCAAACTCACCTCACCAGTAAACTTAAAATTCAGAGTAATCACCACCATCACTTCAACACTGATGTTAGACCAGCACTTGTATTTGTCACACAGACTTTACCAGTCAGAGTCAATCATCACATTGTGACGTGATGTCGTGTTAACTTGTGACACAAACACTGATGAAAGAGGACAACTGCGCTGTTGTAATGTTATTATTACTACCTTTGACTGGCAGCCTTAACAGGCATCATGTGTGTGCATGTGAACGCTGACATCAGTATAAGGTTTAAGAGGCATAACAAAAAGTTCACATCGATAAACACAACAAGCTGATATGTTTTGACGTGACCAGTCGTGCACACGCTGTTGGTGCTTTTGATTCAAGTTGCAATTTTTTCGATTGTGACAAATGTTTAAAACAAAGCAATATGAGTTTAGCAGTAAAACTACATCATATAGAGGGATTTTTGTTCATCAACATGGGTGTTGCGCACCCGACCCCCACATAGACACAAACAGTGGAAACAAGTCAAAAAAGCACCATTGTCAGCTAACTACAAGAGTTTATCACTGTGTGAAAACAAAAGTTATGTTGCTAAATCAACATTTGTGAATGAAATTTGACCCTATAGATTAGGGATGGCCATCATGTCTTAAAGTATTTCTGAAAGCGTGTTCTTCTACTTTAATATCAGACAAGTATCGGTACAGATACTTTCAGAAATTTGATCCTACGACCCTTAAAAGTTACATTCACGTGAGTGGTGAAAAAATTTAACGAAAAACACAGTTTCAAGCTTCAGGGGACAGACGTCTGTCAGACCGGTTCAGACCTGATCGAAACGGCAGACGTAGAGTGGGTCTTTCTGCATAACGCATGCGCAGTAGAGTGGAAAGTGACGTTGACCGAAAATCCCTCTGTATTTCTGCTTGCTGCATATGAGCACTTCAAAATAAGTCACAATAGGGGCATCATGGTGAATTACACCACAGCATCACTTGGCAGAATTTGGCCTGAGTCACTCACATTCAACAGGCTGTCTGCGCTTATAGAGGCAACATCAGACAATTTAAAAAACGTCACAGCACACATCCAGGCAATTGCCAATGGACTGTAGTTCGATATATTGCAACTTTGAGCATTTTCACTTTTACAATGCACCATTATGACCTAAAGACCTATTTTTGACAAATCTAATAGACCTTCAATTTTAAGACCCTGCAGGAACCGGGCATTATAAACCCCCATAAAGATAATGAAAATAAATAAATAAATTATAGGAATGTTTATTAAGGACAATGTACAATTTTGCATTAACCACAAAGGCAGAGATGCTTGCACCAGATTCTAGCTTACAGCTAATTTACATCTGTAGTCCTGGGGAGGGGAGAGGGGAGGCACATTGGACATGTTTTTTCTATCTATCTATCTATCTATCTATCTATCTATCTATCTATCTATCTATCTATCTATCTATCTATCTATCTATCTATCTATCTATCTATCTATATATATACACACACATATATACATACATACATACATACATATATACATAATTAACATAATTTGACTTTTTTGATACTGGAGTTACATTGGACCTTTGGACATGTTGTATTAAACCTCAATGAACATTTAGCTTATTTTATCTACACGATCATATTCAACAAACCACTAAATCAACAAATCACTGAATCAGTTTTCATTTAATAATAAAGACTTCAATTCAATAAGAAATCCTTAAATGTGTTTTAGGCCAGAGATGTCCTGGTTTGGTTCAGCTCATTACTTTTGTGTCTGTACATTAAATGAGACATAACTTTATTTTTAACTTCAGATTACAAATAAAGTAGATGAACATTTTACATTCTGCTCTTTGTAAACCACAGTATTGGTTTAGCAGCCTGATAGAAGAAAACTCCTGTTCAAAACTACATGTTTTTATTCAGGGTTCGTACATATTGTATTTTATGATTTTCCATGACTTTTCCAAAACAATTGTCAACATTTCCATGACCTATTCACACAACTTTCTTCACACATCAATTAAATATTTGTTTTCATTAACTTAAGTCCTAATTACGTATATCAGTTTCACAGATTTATAAACTTACATAACAAATGAAAATGTTTTAAACTTGATTCAGTTACAATATAGTCCAATTACAACAGGAACTCTATTTAGCTTGTGCTTTTTCTATGTCCTGGTCAAGAGTATTTTTCCTGGCTCCAGACTAACTTTTTTGGCAACCATCCCGAATTTCTTCTCATATAATCGGCTAGATTAAAAATTAAATTAAAAAAGCTCTGTAAGACATGAAAGAATGTCATTTTTTGATGTGATTTCATTGCTATTCTTTTAATATAGCTACAGTTTATAAAATCCTTCTAAATAAGGCTCTATTTTGACATTATCTGACATCTTTATACCTATTAAAAGTATTTGAATAAAATGTGTGGTTATCTACTTAACTTACTTAACCTAGAGTCCTGAATAAAAGCATTTTATTTGTATTTGACAGCAGCCTAGAGAGACAGAGAGTTTATATTTGTGCTTTGTGTTTGTGTGACAGAGGCAGGTTAAAGCAGGTGGAACACAACAGCATCACATCTGATTAGCTTTTCCAGGGCCTGGAAATTGGATTTTCATTTCCCATAACTTTTCCAGGTTTTCCATGACTGTACGAACCCCGTTTATTAGAACAGAATATGTATTTAACATTTTACAGTTTTGTTTCTGAAAATAATGACAGTAATTGTGGGCGGGGCTACGTGATATGTGAAAACAGAACAACATAGGATTACTCAAATTTAAAGGAATCAATATAATAATCAACTTTGAACAACTAATTGCAAGTAAACAGAGTGATAATGACATAATTAAAGTTGATTTGGTTTCAATTCATGTATTTATTATTAACAGCTGTGGGCCACATTCAGACACTTGTGTTGTACTGTCCTCTTCATTTTCTAGATCATATATGTGCTTATATTGATATTACTGAGAGTGTAAATGTTAATTTATAATTTAGAGGAAGTAAGGACATCAATGTTCACAACTTCACAGGTTGAACTAGAATCCCTTATGTCAGGACATAAGTTGTATCAATGACTGTAAGGATGCTATATGGGTAGCACTTTAAAAGACCACCATGTTATCTACCAGTTAATTACCGTGTCACTTACCAGTATCTAACAGTGACCCTTAGTAGTACTTACTCTGGTACTTACTGTGGTACTTACACCGGTACTAGAGTGGTACTTTGAGGGGTACTTGTACCAGCAGTTACTGGTACATAACACTCATAGTTACTGGTACTTACAGTGGTACTTATGGTACAGCGGTAACTAGGGTGGTACTTGGAGGGGTAATTGTGTCAGCAGTTAGTGATACTTACAGATGTACCTTTTAGTACACTTACCATTACTTTTATTGGTACTTATAATGGTACAAATTCCTACACTTTGCAGTACATATTGCAGCACTTACCACCTATACTAATACTTTGTGGCACACACATTTGTCTCAGTGGTCACTGTAAGTACCAGTAACTGCTGACACAATTACCCACCATAAGTACCACTGTAAGTACTAGTAACTATCAGTGTACCAGTAACTGCTGGTACAAGTACCCCTCAAAGTACCACTCTAGGTACCGGTGTAAGTACCACTGTAATTACCAGTAACTATTAATGTTATGCACCAGTAACTGCTGGTAAAAGTACCCCTCAAAGTACCACTCTAGGTACCGGTGTAAGTACCACTGTAAGTACCAGAGTAAGTACTACTAAGGGTCACTGTTAGATACTAGTAAGTGACATGGTAATTGACTGGTAGGTAACGTGGTGGTCTTTTAAAGTGCTACCTGCTCTATGATACACATAAAATTGTCATTTAAAATAAACATAGAAAAAAAATGATGCGTGCAAGCACTTATCTCTAGCCCAAGTCAATTGGAGTAATTTTTATTAGTTGTTGAGTTGGAAAAACTAGTGAAGACAATAATTAGATTCAAATATCAGGTTTACATCAGACAACGTGTGCTGTGTGTAAAAAAAAAAAAAAAAAAGATTTTGATCATTATATTTTAAAACAGTTTTAGACATTCATTATATGTAATATATATTGAATTTGATAAAGTTAGCAAACATTGTGATGTATAACTACATTCTCCAATGCACAGATTACATGTGATAAAGCTCATAAGTATGTCTTAACTTGTCAAAAACATAATCTTAACAACACTACATCAACATTCTAGAGGAAAAACAGCCTTTTGTGTCTGACAGAAAATGTTCCACACAGTTCAGAAGTCCAAACTGTGATGTGTCTCTGTAGAACAGTGCAAATAGGAGGTTTTGCTTCTGGACTTTTCCCCTGCACAGATAGGAGCTTTTTTCATTTGACTTTTTGGGAGAATTAAGGATAGAATTTCACTTAAATAGACTCAACACATGAAGCCTGACCTAAAAAAAAACAAAAACATGAATAAATAAAAAAAAATGCAGTTAGATGTGGAGGATTCAGGATGCCACATTTCAATACGTCAAAATACATCTTTAAATAAATTAATGTGTCAATCAATATTTTCAAAGAAATTTATTTATTTCATAATTTTATTTTACAATTCATGTAAAATAAAATCTTGAAATACATCTGTCATTCTCAGTGGACGGGACTTCCTCCGCTCTGGACCAGTCCATTTCTATGCAGAGTTTCTCCCTGGTCCATGTCATGGATCTAGGTCCATGTCTCATGCTGTCACTGACCCGAGTACGCCGTTTCTGCCTGCAGTTGTGATCGTGCTCCGGATAAGGTGCCTTTCGTTGCTCATCATATCACTGATTTCCGGGGATAAGGAGCCAGCCTACTGCCCCTGAGCGCTCCGTGGAAGCGCCGCTCTAGACTTTCTCACAGATCAAATACCCTTCCAAGCTTTAAGTTTTTCTGTGAACTGTATGTAGCACGTGCAGGCCACATTCAAGGTAAGCTCCTGTTGTAGTTGCGGAATGCGGAGCCAAATATCGAACACAGAACTCCTACCTCACCACGGTGAGTGAGAGCCGTTCTCATTTATCCCTGTTCACACAACCATAAAGACTCTCGATTCAGCGGCTCATTCTCCCTTCAGTCTCGGACTGAACCGGTGAGAGGCTGTTGCCACATCGCAGACGATGAGCGAGATCCACAGGCGTACATGCCCAGAACCCACCTACTGCAGCATGTACTCCAGTCCAGTCCCAGCCATGTATCTGTCCACAGGAAAACAAAAGGCTTGGAGCTCTCTGGGGCCATGTCTGGCTCTGCACCAACCCCAGAACCGATGACGTGTCCCAGGCAAAGAGCGAAGTTTGGAGCGGCACTTCTACGGAGCGCTCAGGGGTATGTCCCCAGAAAACTGTGATATGTCCCCCAGGAAACCATAAGCAACAAACACCTTCTCCGGAGCACGATTGTGACTGCAGCCGGAGACAGTGTACTCAGATCAGCGAGAGCAAGTGGGATATGGACCACCATAGAAATGGACTGGTCCAGAGCGGAGGAAGTCCCGCCCATTGAGTTTGAGGACTTGAGAATGATAGATATAGTTCAAGATCGCAGCATCATGAATTGTAAATTAAAAGGTAAATGTAATAATAAATTAATAAATTTATGTAAAAAAAGGTTTATATAATTATCACCACATTACATATATCAATTAATTATTTAAGTATTTATTAATTTATTAATTTTTTTATTTGTACAAATCATTATTTAATTAATTATATAATCATTTAACAGTACATTTATAAATGTATTCAATTATTTAAAATATATTTAAATAAGGCCACATTTAACTCATTATTGAATGGTGTAATTATATATTGAATTGTGACACTCTGAATCATCCATAGTTAGGTTTTGTTTTAAGCTATCGACATGTTTCTTTAGGCTATTGGAAAGTGAAAATTACTTCCCACACTGGTCATATCTAAATGGTCATTTTCTATTGTGAACTCTCATATGCATCTGTAGGGTGCTAGAGCGGGCACATTTTTTCCACACTGGTCACAGCTGTAAGGTCTTTCGCCAGTGTGAACTCTTATGTGCCTTTAAGTCACTTGACCGACAAAAAGTCTTCTCACAGACATCACAGGCGTATGGCTTTTCTCCAGTGTGGACTCTCATATGTGATTTGAGATGGCCTGATTGAGAAAAAGACTTTTCACAGACATTACACCTGAATGGTTTTTCTCCAGTGTGGATTCTCACATGTGACACTAACTTAGTTGTTGAAGGAAATGCCTTTTCACAAACATCACAGCTAAATGGTTTTTCACC
>JBBPFD010000359.1:0-28234 GCA_038363315.1 Mugilogobius chulae
GACTAAAACCAGGACTAAACAGGACTAAACAAAGACTAAAGCACGACTAACCAGGATAAAACCAGACTAAAAGAAAGACTAAAACAGACTAAAAACAGGACTAAAACAGGACTAAAAAGCAGGACTAAACCAGACTAAAACAAAGACTTAAAACAGGACTTAAAAGGACAGGACTAAACAGGACTAAAGCAGGACTAAAGCAGGACTAAAACAGGACTAAAACAGGACTAAAGCAGGACTAAAGCAGGACTAAAACAGGACTAAAACAGGTAAAACGGACTAAAAGCAGGACTAAAGCAGGACTAAAACAGGACTAAAACAGGACTAAAACAGGACTAAACAGGGACTAAAGCAGGACTAAAACAGGAGACTAAACAGGCTAAAACAGGACTAAACAGGACTAAAACAGGACTAAAGCAGGACTAAAGCAGGACTAAAACAGGACTAAACAGGACTAAACAGGACTAAAACAGACTAAAGCAGACTAAAACAGGACTAAAACAGGACTAAAACAGGACTAAAGCAGGACTAAAAGGACTAAAACAGGACTAAAACAGGACTAAAGGGACTAAAGCAGATAAAGCAGGACTAAAACAGGACTAAAACAGGACTAAAGCAGGACTAAAACAGTCTAAAACAGACTAAAACAGGACTAAAACAGGACTAAACAGCAAAGCAGACTAAAGCAGGACTAAAGCAGAAAAGCAGGACTAAAGCAGACTAAAGCAGGACTAAAACAGGACTAAAACAGGACTAAAACAGGACTAAACCAGGACTAAAACAGGACTAAAGCAGGACTAAAGCAGGGACTAAAGCAGGACTAAAGCAGGACTAAAGCAGGACTAAAGCAGGACTAAAACAGGACTAAAACAGGTCTAAAACAAGACTAAAGCAGGACTAAAACAGGACTAAAACAAAGATTAAAACAGGACTAACACAGGACTAAAACAAAGATTAAAACAGGACTAACACAAACTTAACGTAGCTCAAAAACTGGTGTAAAAAGTGTAAATATTTGAGTGATAAAAGTCGTTCTGACCTGCTGCGACGCTGAGCTGAAGCTGGAGCCGTTACATAACTGACCAAACCGATCGATCGCTGATAGAGAAGGGTATTGATCAGTGATGGTCCGACACACTGTCACATCTGAAAGCACACGGAAAGTTACGTCCAGTCACACAAAACAATTTAAGTTAGTCGAATATCAGAAATATATCAGTTTATGTTCATCTCAATATTTAGTTTGTGCTTTTCTTTGGAACAATAACAATAACATTATAATAAACTCTTACCTTTGTTTGCAGTCACTGGTGTTTCAAAAGTCACATACAAGTCATTTCTCACAATGAACATATTTAAATAACTCTATAAACATCATTTCTATCAAAGACTCACAACAAAAACCTGACAAAATATTACCTTTAAGAACAAAACTGATTTTTATATAATAATACCAATACTGCGTTGGATTTAATCAAGTCTAATTGATTTGAGCAGTCAATCAAATTAAAACATCATACAGGTGAATATTTTGGCAATATGATTGAATAAATGCTTAAAAAGGAGAAAGAAGTATAAACTTATAGGCTCCTCCCCCTATTGCACAATAACGCTGAGTAAATGAGACACATATTACAGACTATTGAACATACTTAATCATTACTCATGTGTAACAATGTGTAGATAACATGTTTACAGAGATATGCAGGACTACAAAACAACCACTCATTTCTGTCTCCACAGATAAAGATTTCCTTCTAATCCAATGAATAAATGTCCTGTCAATATTTTCTATAAATCGTTCAATATTTGACCCTGGTGGTCTGTAATACAACTCAATAATATGTTTTTTATTTCACAAGTTACACTCTCCATTAAGTTATCCACAGCAAAAGTCATGTTCTTTATTACTTGTCCATGCAGTTTATTTCTTACTTACAATGCCTGGGGCAGACTGGCAGAAGTGAGGCTGCCATTTTGCACCATCGGCCCTCGACCACCACCAACCACACCACTCACACCAGATCTACACTGGGCAATGTGGGAGGTGTCCTGCCTAAGGACCCTTCTCTGTTTGTTCCACTGTGACTCCCATCCCAGTATGCCCAGGCCCAACCCTGCTTAGCTTCTGAGATCTGGCTTTGGCGAGCTGGTGTGACCATCACAGGTATGACCTTTATTATGTTATTAACCCTTTTAACCAGGTCACAAAAGTTCTTTTTCCTATAAACACTGAACTGTAGACAATATTATTGATCTATTTTCTGATCATTGTTACCAATATAAAAGTCAAATAAAGACAAACCCATGAATCAGCTTAAAGCTCGAGTGACTGTTTTATTTTATTAATTTAAATCTTCTGTACAGTTAAAATAATATCAAAAACACAAACGTATCTGCTGTAAAAATGTATAAAAGTCACACTAAAGAACAAGTGTTAAGCCAATCACAGGCCTCCTCCTCTAAGCTCCGCTCCAGCTCCTCCAGAGGGGCGTGGCCTGAGGAGAGAGCTTCGTTTCCCAGGGTTCTCCACCAGGGGGCGCGGTGGGCCTGCAGCAGTGCATTGTGGGAGTCTCTGGCCCGAGCAGCGACGTGAGAGGAAGGACTGAGGTAAAGGTCTGAGTCTGAGAGAGAGACGGAGGAGAGGGGCGGGGCTTCTGGAACGAGAGGCAGAAGAATACACTGTGAAGGGGCGGGGCTTCTGGAACGAGAGGCAGAAGAATACACTGTGAAGGGGCGGGGCTTCTGGAACGAGAGGCAGAAGAATACACTGTGAAGGGGCGGGGCTTCTTTAACGACGTCATAAATTCACTTTAGACACATTATGATGCACTTTTACACTAAACTGTCACAAATAAACTAAAAGGTTACTGCACAAACTTCACACACACATCCCCACACACCTCCACCCTGACCCGTCTAAACAACTAATCCATTACTGAAATAAATAAATAAGTTAGCTGCAGCCCTGGTATTGTGCGACTGCCCGGCCCAAAACCAGTTTAACTAAAGCTGCAAGTGGCATCAAAGGGCCATCGTGGGAATTTGAGCAAAACGTGAGTTGTTTTGCAGGAAAAGGAACAAAGTTTGTAATTAGAAAATGTCAGTGAACGTTCGAGCTTAAACTATGGGTCCATTCACACTAGCACTGGTTAGTACGCTTTAGTCCAACTCTAGTTCTTTTGCCCAGAAAGTCCGGTTCGTTTGGGCAGGTGTGAATGCTCATAGAACTCTAATGAAGAACAAAAAAGTGAACTCTGGTCCGGCTAAAAACCTAGGTCTGGGTTCGGTTGAGGTGAACTCTGGTCCGGCTAAAAACCTAGGTCTGGGTTCGGTTGAAGTGAACTCTGGTCCGGCTAAAAACCTAGGTCTGGGTTCGGTTGAAGTGAACTCTGGTCCGGCTAAAAAAACCTAGGTCTGGGTTCGGTTGAAGTGAACTCTGGTCCGGCTAAAAACCTAGGTCTGGGTTCGGTTGAAGTGAACTCTGGTCCGGCTAAAAAAACCTAGGTCTGGGTTCAGTTGAAGTGAACTCTGGTCCGGCTAAAAACCTAGGTCTGGGTTCAGTTGAAGTGAACTCTGGTCCGGCTAAAAACCTAGGTCTGGGTTCAGTTGAAGTGAACTCTGGTCCGGCTAAAAACCTAGGTCTGGGTTCGGTTGAAGTGAACTCTGGTCCGACTAAAAACCTAGGTCTGGGTTCGGTTGAGGTGAACTCTGGTCCGGCTAAAAAAACCTAGGTCTGGGTTCGGTTGAAGTGAACTCTGGTCCGGCTAAAAACCTAGGTCTGGGTTCGGTTGAAGTGAACTCTGGTCCCCTAAAAAAACCTAGGTCTGGGTTCGGTTGAAGTGAACTCTGGTCCGCTAAAAACCTAGGTCTGGGTTCGGTTGAAGTGAACTCTGGTCCGGCTAAAAAAACCTAGGTCTGGGTTCGGTTGAAGTGAACTCTGGTCCGGCTAAAAAAACCTAGGTCTGGGTTCGGTTGAAGTGAACTCTGGTCCGCTAAAAACCTAGGTCTGGGTTCGGTTGAAGTGAACTCTGGTCCGGCTAAAAACCTAGGTCTGGGTTCGGTTGAAGTGAACTCTGGTCCCCTAAAAAACCTAGGTCTGGGTTCAGTTGAAGTGAACTCTGGTCCGGCTAAAAACCTAGGTCTGGGTTCGGTTGAAGTGAACTCTGGTCCGGATAAAACCTAGGTCTGGGTTCGGTTGAAGTGAACTCTGGTCCGGATAAAAACCTAGGTCTGGGTTCGGTTGAAGTGAACTCTGGTCTGGCTAAAAACCTAGGTCTGGGTTCAGTTGAAGTGAACTCTGGTCCGGCTAAAAACGTAGGTCTGGGTTCGGTTGAAGTGAACTCTGGTCTGGCTAAAAACCTAGGTCTGGGTTCAGTTGAAGTGAACTCTGGTCCGGCTAAAAACCTAGGTCTGGGTTCAGTTCAAGTGAACTACAGGCCGCTTCAAAACCAGGAAGTGGACTACAGCGCAGAGCATTGTCTGGAAAATAAATAAATAAAATGAGGCCAACTTGGATGGATCAAGTGCGCCCTCTCCTGGTCACACATCAAACAGAGCACTTATAGCCCTGTACTTCTGGACGGCTCAGGTCTTACGGAACAAAAGGTCCTTGACAACGCCATTTTGTTCACATTTCCCAACGGAAAGGAAGTTGTGTTGTATTGACCAATAGATGAGCGGTGTTTCTTGTTCAGGGTTTTTTGTCTTGTTTCCTTCCGTGGTTTTGGGAACAGCGCCACCACATGTGAAGGAGTGGACCAGCTTCAACAACCTAGACTTTGATCACGTTTGAGGTCTTAGTTTTGCAGTAAATCAGTGTAAATACCTCTGAGAGTCTGGAGCTGTGTGCTGGTGTGAGCGAGAAGAGTCTGGATCTTCTGCTCCTGTTTCCTCCTCTGAACCACACGACCAGACTGAGACACCAGGAGCATCTGCACCTCCTCATGAAGAGAGAGACAGTCCTCCAGAGACACACGAGACGACTGAGACAGAGACAAGAGAGACACACGATGAGACTGAGACACCAGGAGAGAGAAAGAGAGAAAGAGAGAAAAAGGAGAGAGAGAGTGAGAGAAAAGAGAGAGAGAGAGAAAGAGAGAGAGAAAAGAGAGAGAGAGAGAGAAAAGAGAGAGAGAGGAAAGAGAGAGAGAAAGAGAGAGAGAGAAAATAGAGAGAGAGAGAAAGAGAGAGAGAGAAAAGAGAGAGAGAAAAGAGAGAGAGAGAGAAAGAGAGAGAGAGGAAAGAGAGAGAGAAAGAGAGAGAGAAAAGAGAGAGAGAGAGAGAGGAAAGAGAGAGAGAGAAAGAGAGAGAGAGAAAATAGAGAAAGAGAGAGAGAAAGAGAGAGAAAATAGAGAAAGAGAGAGAGAATAGAGAGAGAGAGAAAATAGAGAAAGAGAGAGAGAAAAGAGAGAGAGAGAAAAGAGAGAGAGAGAGAAAGGAGAGAGAGAGAAAGAAGAGAGAGAGAGGAAAGAGAGCGAGAGAGAGAAAGGAGAGAGAGAGTGAGAGAGAAAGAAAGAAAGAAAGAGAGAGAAAGGGGGAGAGAGAGACAAAGAGAGAGAGAAAGAGGAAAAGAGAAAAAGGAAAGAGAGATAGGAGGAATAAAGACAGGGAGAAAGAAAGAAAAATGAGAGAGAGAAATAGAAAAAGGAGAGAAGGAGAGAAAGGAGGGATAAAGACTGAGTGAAAGAAAAAATGAGAGAGAGGGGAAAAGAGAGAAAAGGGAAAGAGAGAATAAAGAGAGAGACACTGTTCCTTCAGGAGGACTAGTTTTAGAAGAAGTTAAATAAAATAACTGTACCGGGTGTAAAGTGATGTAATCTTCCACCTGCTTCTTCAGCTCCGCCCTTCGTCTGTCCGTCAAACCCTTCTGACCAATCCAGAAGGAGGAGGGCGGGACTTTGGCGGCTCGACGGCGATCAAGAAACAAACGCACCTGAAACAAGCACAGATGAGCCTGTTTTAGTCCAGTTTTAGTCCTGTTTTAGTCTTGTTTTAGTCCAGTTTTAGTCCTGTTTTTAGTCCTGTTTTAGACCTGTTTTAGTCCTGTTTTAGTCTTGTTTTAGTCCTGTTTTAGTCCTGCTTTAGTCCTGTTTTAGTCCTGCTTTAGTCCTGTTTTAGTCCTGCTTTAGTCCTGTTTTAGTCCTGCTTTAGTCCTGTTTTAGTCCTGCTTTAGTCCTGCTTTAGTCCTGTTTTAGTCCTGCTTTAGTCCTGTTTTAGTCCTGTTTTAGTCCTGTTTTAGTCCTGCTTTAGTCCTGTTTTAGTCCTGGTTTAGTTCCTGGTTTGTCCTGTTTTAGTCCTGCTTTAGTCCTGTTTAGTCCTGGTTTAGTCCTGGTTAGTCCTGTTTTAGTCCTGCTTAGTCCTGCTTTAGTCCTGTTTTAGTCCTGTTTAGTCCTGTTTTAGTCCTGCTTTAGTCCTGTTTTAGTCCTGGTTATCCTTGTCGTTTAGTCCTGCTTTAGTCCTGTTTAGTCCTGTTTTAGTCCTGCTTTTAGTCCTGGTTTAGTCCTGTTTTAGTCCTGTTTAGTCCTGCTTTAGTTCTTAGTCCTGGTTTAGTCCTGTTTTAGTCCTGCTTTTAGTCCTGGTTTTTTTTAGTCCTGGTTTAGTCCTGCTTTAGTCCTGTTTAGTCCTGCTTTAGTCCTGGTTTAGTCCTGTTTTAGTCCTGTTTAGTCTGCTAGTCTGTTGTCCTGTTTAGTCCTGTTTTAGTCCTGCTTTAGTCCTGGTTTAGTCCTGTTTAGTCCTGTTTTAGTCCTGCTTTAGTCCTGTTTTAGTCCTGCTTTAGTCCTGGTTTAGTCCTGTTTTAGTCCTGCTTTAGTCCTGCTTTAGTCCTGTTTTAGTCCTGCTTTAGTCCTGTTTTAGTCCTGTTTTAGTCCTGTTTTTAGTCCTGCTTTAGTCCTGCTTTAGTCCTGGTTTAGTCCTGCCTTAGTCCTGTTTTAGTCCTGTTTTAGTCCTGGTTTAGTCCTGCTTTAGTCCTGTTTTAGTCCTGTTTTAGTCCTGTTTTAGTCCTTTTTAGTCTCTTTAGTCCTGTTTTAGTCCTGGTTTAGTCTGTTTTAGTCTGCTTTAGTCTTTTTAGTCCTGGTTTAGTCCTGGTTTGTCCTGTTTTATCTGCTTAGTCCTGCTTTAGTCCTGTTTTAGTCCTGTTTTAGTCCTGTTTTAGTCCTGCTTTAGTCCTGTTTTAGTCCTGGTTTAGTCCTGTTTTAGTCCTGTTTTAGTCCTGCTTAGTCCTGCTTGTCCTGCTTTAGTCCTGTTTTAGTCCTGTTTTAGTCCTGCTTTAGTCCTGTTTTAGTCCTGGTTTAGTCCTGGTTTAGTCCTGTTTTAGTCCTGCTTTAGTCTTTTTAGTCCTGCTTTAGTCCTGTTTTAGTCCTGTTTTAGTCCTGTTTTAGTCCTGCTTTAGTCCTGCTTTAGTCCTGTTTTAGTCCTGCTTAGTCTGTTTTAGTCCTGTTTTAGTCCTGTTTTAGTCTAGTCCTGTTTAGTCCTGTTTTAGTCCTGGTTTAGTCCTGTTTTAGTCCTGTTTATCCTTTTTAGTCCTGGTTTAGTCCTGGTTTAGTCCTGTTTTAGTCCTGCTTTAGTCCTGTTTAGTCCTGTTTTAGTCCTGCTTAGTCCTGCTTTTAGTCCTGTTTTAGTCCTGTTTTAGTCCTGTTTAGTCCTGCTTTAGTCCTGTTTTAGTCCTGTGTTTTAGTCCTGTTTTAGTCCTGCTTTAGTCCTGTTTTAGTCCTGGTTTAGTCCTGTTTTAGTCCTGCTTTAGTCCTGTTTTAGTCCTGGTTTAGTCCTGGTTTAGTCCTGTTTTAGTCCTGCTTTAGTCTGCTTTAGTCCTGTTTAGTCCTGTTTTAGTCCTGTTTAGTCCTGCTTTAGTCCTGCTTTAGTCCTGGTTTAGTCCTGGTTTAGTCCTGTTTTTAGTCCTGCTTTAGTCCTGTTTTAGTCCTGGTTTAGTCCTGGTTTAGTCCTGTTTTTAGTCCTGCTTTAGTCCTGTTTTAGTCCTGGTTTAGTCCTGTTTTAGTCCTGTTTTAGTCCTGCTTTAGTCCTGCTTTTAGTCCTGTTTTAGTCCTGTTTTAGTCCTCTGTTTTAGTCCTGCTTTAGTCCTGTTTTAGTCCTGGTTTAGTCCTGGTTTAGTCCTGTTTTAGTCCTGCTTTAGTCCTGTTTTAGTCCTGCTTTAGTCCTGGTTTAGTCCTGTTTTAGTCCTGCTTTAGTCCTGTTTTAGTCCTGGTTTAGTCCTGTTTTAGCCCTGCTTTAGTCCTGTTTTAGTCCTGGTTTAGTCCTGTTTTAGTCCTGTTTTAGTCCTGCTTTAGTCCTGTTTTAGTCCTGGTTTAGTCCTGGTTTAGTCCTGTTTTAGTCCTGCTTTAGTCCTGTTTTAGTCCTGCTTTAGTCCTGGTTTAGTCCTGTTTTAGTCCTGCTTTAGTCCTGCTTTAGTCCTGTTTTAGTCCTGCTTTAGTCCTGTTTTAGTCCTGTTTTAGTCCTGTTTTAGTCCTGTTTAGTCCTGTCCTGCTTTAGTCCTGGTTTAGTCCTGCCTTAGTCCTGTTTTAGTCCTGTTTTAGTCCTGGTTTAGTCCTGTTTTAGTCCTGCTTTAGTCCTGTTTTAGTCCTGGTTTAGTCCTGGTTTAGTCCTGCTTTAGTCCTGCTTTAGTCCTGTTTTAGTCCTGGTTTAGTCCTGGTTTAGTCCTGTTTTAGTCCTGCTTTAGTCCTGTTTTAGTCCTGGTTTAGTCCTGGTTTAGTCCTGTTTTAGTCCTGCTTTAGTCCTGCTTTAGTCCTGTTTTAGTCCTGTTTTAGTCCTGTTTTAGTCCTGCTTTAGTCCTGTTTTAGTCCTGGTTTAGTCCTGGTTTAGTCCTGGTTTAGTCCTGTTTTAGTCCTGCTTTAGTCCTGTTTTAGTCCTGGTCTTTAGTCCTGCTTTAGTCCTGTTTTAGTCCTGGTTTAGTCCTGTTTTAGTCCTGCTTTAGTCCTGTTTTAGTCCTGGTTTGTCTGTTTAGTCCTGTTTAGTCCTGCTTTAGTCCTGTTTTAGTCCTGTTTAGTCCTGGTTTAGTCCTGTTTTAGTCCTGCTTTAGTCCTGCTTTAGTCCTGTTTAGTCCTGTTTTAGTCCTGTTTTAGTCCTGCTTTAGTCCTGTTTTAGTCCTGGTTTAGTCCTGTTTTAGTCCTGCTTTAGTCTGTTTTAGTCCTGGTTTAGTCCTGTTTAGTCTGTTTTAGTCCTGTTTAGTCCTGTTTTAGTCCTGGTTTAGTCCTGTTTTAGTCCTGCTTTAGTCCTGTTTTAGTCCTGGTTTAGTCCTGTTTTAGTCCTGCTTTAGTCCTGTTTTAGTCCTGGTTTAGTCCTGTTTTAGTCCTGCTTTAGTCCTGTTTTAGTCCTGGTTTAGTCCTGTTTTAGTCTGCTTTAGTCCTGTTTTAGTCCTGTTTAGTCCTGTTTTAGTCCTGCTTTAGTCCTGTTTTAGTCCTGGTTTAGTCCTGGTTTAGTCCTGTTTTAGTCCTGCTTTAGTCCTGTTTTAGTCCTGTTTAGTCCTGTTTTAGTCCTGTTTAGTCCTGTTTAGTCCTGGTTTAGTCCTGTTTTAGTCCTGCTTTAGTCCTATTTTAGTCCTGCTTTAGTCCTGTTTTAGTCTTGTTTCAGTCCTGTTTTATTGTTTGAGTTCTCACCTGTCTCTGGATGACTGCGGCCACTCTGTCCTCTCTCCTCTGTCTCTTCTCTCTCTCTCTCGGTTCCTTCTGAATGTCCGTCTCTCTCTTTTCAGTTTTTAGTTCTCACCTGTCTCTGGATGACGGCGGCTGCTCCGTTCTCTCTCCTTCGTCTCTTCTCTCTCTCTCTGCTCCTGCTAAACATCCGTCTCTGTCTGTATCCTCTCCACTGACTCTGGATCAGCAGAGCCGCTCGACGCTCCGCCTCCTCCAGGTACGGCCTCACCTGCTCTGCTCACGATCACACACAGTCAGTATAAAACACTTTAAACACGTCAGGTACAGGTCTGTGTGTCTGTGTGTGGGACGGACCTGGAGGCAGCAGCTGCAGCAGTTGTCTCTGTTTAAGGTGGAACTGTCTTCTGGCCTGCTGCCGCCTTAAAACAACCTGAAACACAAAACATACAAGAGTCAAGTCAATGAGTCAAATCTGAAATAGTTTGGTTGTCTTTTTTAATCTTCCTGAGAGCCTGCTTTGCCTTAATACGACCGATAAAAGAATCGTTAATATCTCAAAAGCTAAAGCAGCACAAACGACTGACGTAGTTTTTATGTAGATGAGTTTTTGGATTGTGTAAGTAACTGTGGAGGTCAGAGGTCCCAGACTGACCTGGTACTGGAGAGTTTCCTCGCTGAGCTGTGCTTCCTGCTGCTTCTGCTGCTGCTGCCTCCGAGCTCTGAACACAAACAGAACAGATACATAAACCACCACAGTCTCACTCAGGTAAAGAACATCTGTGTGGTACCTGTATTTCCTCTGCAGACTCTAGACTCACCTGTATTTCCTCTGCAGACTGCTCACGGCTCGGTGCAGGTTCTGGACTCACCTGTATCTCCTCTGCAGACTGCTCACAGCTCGGTGCAGGTTCTAGACTCACCTGTACTTCCTCTGCAGACTGCTCACGGCTCGGTGCAGACTCTAGACTCACCTGTACTTCCTCTGCAGACTGCTCACGGCTCGGTGCAGACTCTAGACTCACCTGTACTTCCTCTGCAGACTCTAGACTCACCTGTACTTCCTCTGCAGACTCTGGACTCACCTGTACTTCCTCTGCAGACTCTAGACTCACCTGTACTTCCTCTGCAGACTCTGGACTCACCTGTACTTCCTCTGCAGACTCTAGACTCACCTGTACTTCCTCTGCAGACTCTGGACTCACCTGTACTTCCTCTGCAGACTCTGGACTCACCTGTACTTCCTCTGCAGACTCTAGACTCACCTGTACTTCCTCTGCAGGCTGCTCACGGCTCGATGCAGGTTCTGGACTCTCTTCCTGGTTCGGTGAGATCTCCAGAAGGCCTGGATCACACAGGCGGCTCTCACACGCTCACTGTCCTCCTGCGAACACAGAGAGAACCATCAGAACTTCAGTCAAAGCAGCAGGTTTAACACATGTCTATACAAACCTCATGAAGCACTCACCACAGTCTCGCTGGATTGGATGACTCTGATCAGCTGATCCACGTCCTGGTCGAAGCCACGCCCCCTCCAGTCTTTGTTCAGGAGACTGTCCAAACCTGAAAACACAAACTCTCAGACATCACCACAAAGTCTCCTGTTCTGAAGCTGCTTTTAGCCCCATTTAACCTGCTTCACAAACCTCTGAAAGCTCTTAGCAGCGGCGGAGGCGGGCTTTCAGCTGACGAGCCAATAGCAGCAGGAGTCTGACACAGGCCACGCCCACTTCTGCCTCAGAGCTCACGGCTAATTGTCCCACGACGTCGTTAAGCAGCAACGTGACCGAGTCGTCTGACAAACTGTTCACAAAATCCCTAAAAGACATTTACATTTACAACAGTTGAACATCTGAACATATTTTGTTAAAGCTTCTGTTTTATACAAATCTATTGTAAGCAGAGGTAACTAGTAACCAAGTATTTTACTCAAATACTGTACTTAAATAGTTTTCTAGAGTATCTGTACTTTACTTGATTATAAAAAAACTTTGGTGATTTTTTACTTTTACATTTTTCAAGAAATATCTGTACTTTTTACTCCCTACAATTTAAAACAAAGATTAGTTACTTTAGAACAGTTTTTATTCCTCTTAAATCCAGTGCAGACCTTCTGTATCTGCACTTAATGAACAAGTGAACAAATAAAAGTATCCTAAAACTTGATCATTTTAGCATTAATGCATTTATCACATAATAAACATCAGAGTATTTATAATTAATCAACTATAAAAACATCTTACACTCAAACTCATCACAAACCAACGCTGTGCACTGCAAAAAATGTATTTCTAGATTGGTTAAAATGTTTTCAAATCTGGATTTGGTGTTTCTGCTTTGTTTTAATACTTTTTTTTTTTTTCAAGCCAACTTATTTGCTAATGATGAGAGGCAAATTCGATTCAAGCTCAAATCTGTTTTTGATAAGGAAATAACATTTTTGTAGAGTTAAAAAGTAATGCAATGCAGTTCTTTTAAACTCATGGTGCTGAATAATAAAGATTATGAGTAGCTTTGATCAGACTGGATTAGATGTTTTAGTGCATTTCACTTGTTTAAGCCTTTTTTTTTTTTACAGCTTACAAGAGATTTGTGTTTGACTCAAATGTATCAGTACAAAGTCTGACTCCACAGTCTTGAAATAAGAACTAAAGTGAGCTGATGTAGGTTGTGACCTGGAGCTGGAGCAGGAGTGAGTCCACAGCTGAACACACATCACATTCACAGCTTCTTCTTCACACATCTGCAGCTTCTCGTAGTCGACGGAGCTCAGGACTGAAACACAGAGTTCAGCTTTAGAACAGTCTTACTTTGGTTTGACAGATGGATCCAGGTGGAAAAATCTAAATCCTTAAAGCGTCGTCCTGGCTTTAAAGTCCAATTATGCATAAATGAAAGTAACAGAGTCCTAGTCCGTGTAAAATCTTGTCTCTGCCCCTTACAGTCCTCATGTCGCCCAGTCCATCGTGCAGTCCTCAGCTTTCTGTCCTCAGCTCTCTCCCAGCTGTCCCTGGTCCGTCCTAGGTCCTTTCCTCCAAATCCAAAGCAAAAATCTTATAAAGTTAGTTAGGTACATATATTTAGTTTAGTTTTTATGAAGCCAGTTTAACAGGTAAAGCAGTTTGTTATATAAAAATGCTTCTGTGATAAAAAGCTGAAAAAGACTGAGATTTCAATGAAAGATGTCAAAAAAAGTTTTACTCAAATTCTATATATACAGTATATATATTTTTTTTACTTTTTTATATTTAAAAATGTAACTTTTGCGAGTGATTACGCTAATTTAAGGCAAACTGCTAACGATTCAATATCTAAACTTTTTGCTGATGGATCTCTGTAACTTTATGATTTTCAATATTTTTTTAATAGTAGAAGTCTTCAAAGTAGTCATCTGGACAGTGTTTCCGAAGATCAAGACGTTTCGACTCTCATCCGAAAGTCATTTTCAATCTGATGGAAGTAGACTGAGACTGGCTGTATTTATATACTAAGATAAGCCCTCCCCTAGGAGGGGCTAAACCCACCCAAACTTGTTCCTGAAACCTGTTCCTAAAACTGGTTTGGTAAGCCCTAGCTTCCTATCCATTGTTCCCTGTTTCTATTATTCTATTGTTCTCTGCTTCCTCTTCATTGTTCTCAGCTTCCTTTCCTTTGTCCTGACTGGGCCTGCCTAGACTGTTTCAAGCTCCCCTAACTAATTTACTGGTAAATTGCCCTGGCTACCTGTGAACAAGATACAGTAGCATACTGGGTGATCTTGTTGTAGACATAAGTCCTGGAGACTGTGCTCTAATATTTTTTTAACTAAATTTAACAAACGAGTCTGTTTCACTAAATGACCTTTTTAAGACTTTTCTGGCATCAAATGAGAAAAAATATATTTTGTCCAAATTTGTATATAACACAATAAAAGCCACGATGTCTGAAGACACAAAGGGTGAACTTGTGGCAGACCTGACTGAATGTGTTTTATCATGTTGGGTTAACAACCTAAATATGGACAATACATTTTACTGTTTACTGTTCAAATCATAAAAATACAAGTTCTGACACTAACAACAGTGGCTTGGTTTTAAATTTAATGTATTACTGTTTCTTTGAAAGAAAATCGAAAACTAAATCGAATTGTGACTCGTCCCATCCCTAATTTCTTTACATTTTAATTGTTTGAGAGCAGAGCAACCCTAAAACGTCACTGACCCTGATACGACGTCTCAAAAGTGAGACAAAAGGTTAGTTAGCATAAAGCAGTTACTTCATGAGAAATCTGAGTCATTATTGCGACAACAACAGCCAAGCAACACAAGATGTGACCTAACTCAGCATTTAGATGTTTTCTAAAAGTGTGTGCCCCAAGTTTAAAGTTTCCCAAGTGACTTCTTTAACGAACATCAATCAACATAAAGGATAAATGAGAGTTTAGACCTTGAGCTGTGAGGTGTGTGTGCGTCTGCAGTAACCAGCCCACAGAGTCCAGGACTTTCTTCAACAGATGGAAGCTCTGACGGAGAAAAGGTTTGTCTTTAGTGCTGTTATAGACCCGACTTTGATCTAGTGTTAGTCAGAAAACTTAATCTTTGTAAAGACATAGACAGGGTTTTCACTCATAGTCCAAAAGAATTTTCCAGAACATTACCAAGACTTTTGCAACAAGGGTTTTATGTAATCATGACATCTCCATCAACAATATTTAGCTTGTTTTGCCAAGTTGGTGGCAGCCCAATAGTCTACAAGCCAATCAAAGTAAAACAAAGTAGTACGACCAGATCTCTCAGGATTCAGAGTGAGACATGGACGATTCACAGCAGCGGCTCCTTTGACAGCCTCTTTTAGTGTGCTTCATGAGCATCACAATTACAATATTTCTGCAGTGGTGCAGGCTGAAAAACATGAGCGTTTTTTTTTTTTTTTTAATTAAATACATTTTGGTTTCCAGTAACTGGAGAAAATGAGAATAAAATCCTGGTTTTGGACACTTTTTGCCTCAGGCTGTTGAACTAAAATCAATCTACAGCTGTAAAATAAAAAAATATGTTTCCAGTTAAAAAAATGGATTAAAGAGCCAGTTGAAAAACAGATAAAGGAGAATTCTTGTTGAAATGGTTATGGGAGCAAACTCTGGTTCAGGGGGCTGAGATGTGAAAAAGGTCTGGGTCCTCCTCCATGAGATTTTGGATGCAAGTTTTTTGCAATCTGAGTTTGAGAACGTATGTCTTTTTTGTTTGTTTTTTTAGCGCATTTTATGAATAGGTGTAACCGATATTAATGTAAACCCACACGAGGCACCAGTTGGACAAGTGTGGTAATTGGGGGATAAACTCACTCCCTCTAGTATAAGAACCCACAAACAAACTGGGCCAAGGAGAACATTTCTTTTGGCTCAATGAGTTTGTCAGATCGACCACCGTGCAGGAGACCCGGGTTCGACTCCCGCTCAGGACATGCGTAACACCGTACCGATCACATAGGTCTTAATCATTTTCCAGGAAGCGTGGGAACCCTTCTAGAAATCTATTGGTCTAAAAGCTCATTGTAATGTTTGGATTAGTTCAGATTTCAGTTTCTCAAAAACGTTTTAAATACTGTCCACATATTTAGCGATAGAAAAGTGTATGAATTAATTTCTTAAGAGATTTTTATAATAAACGTACCTGTGTTTGCTTCAGGAGACGAGCGGCCAATGAGAGCAGAGCGTTCATGACTGACGGCAGGAACAGCCTATCAAACGCCTCGGCTTGGTCCCCAGGCTCCGCCCCACACAACAGGAGCTGAGTTTAAGAAGAAGAGACAGATGTAAGTGTTTGTGAGGGTATAAAACAGTGTGATGATGAGTTTAAACTGATGAGATGAGCCAGAGTCACAGCAGCAGCAGAAGAAGCAGAGTTATATTCTCCTTTTCCACGTTTCTGCTCCAGTAAAGAGACACACTGGGACAAAACTCCGCTCTGATACAGACGAGACTTGAGCTGAGAGAGGAGAGCTGAGTCTGTCTGCAGAGCGGCCGCCGTCAGGGCGTCTGGAGCAACAGAACACACACGCAAACACATTAGAATCACTACACTCGTCATATCTTCATAAAGCAGACAGAAAGAAGGGTTCCTAGTTACGAGTCAATACTTTTACTAATCTAAAGTGGTATAAAATGTATTTGTCATTTATCAAATCACCATTAATTCGACAACAAGTTAAGACTTTTAAGAAGCAAATAAAAGCTTAAATGCAATGACTAAAGGATTATAAATAGACAGAGAATGTTTGCATTTGGATTTATGAATGAAACTGTCTGTCTGTACAGTTTTCATTCAAATATAGCAAAGGTTTATTCTTTTGCTGACTAGATGAGCTTTTCTTCCTAGTCATTTCTTAGAGCCACTATTTGAATTTGTATTTGAGTTATTTTTAATGTAACATTGCTTTTACTCAACACTGGAAATGCTCAAGTCACTGTAACTGAGTTTATGTTCATTTTAAGAAAGTGTTGTGTGCACTTGTTAATTATTTAAAGTGTGTATGACAGGTTGGAGTAGATTAAACATGATTATGATTAAGATTTGACTAAACATTCTGGTTGCTTTTAGGAAGTTTATTCTTGTCTTTTGTCCAGTAAATATGACATAAGTGGAGGGGAATCTACAACTGTTACCATAGCAACCACATTGTAAATCTGGGCCCAAATCAACATAACTGACCCAGAAGTGACAACGTGACAAAGTATTAGAACTTATAAGACTTTAACTGTGTAAAACTCCCAGTAAAAGTGTTAAGGGTAACACTTTAAAGTACTGCCCGCTAGTTAATAGGTAACTACGGGGGTACTTACTGGTACTTACTGGTACTTCTGGTGTTAGTACCAGTGGTAGTTACTGGTAACTACAGTGGTACTTGTAGTGGTACTTAGAGTCACAAGTACTGGTAACTAAAGTGACAGTTACCAGTATATTTAGTATTAACTACAGTGGTAGTTCACTGTCAGTTACTATAATTGATAGCTAACTAACACTGACAGCGGGTCGTATTTTAAAGTGGACAAGGTGGTACTTCACTGTCAGTTACTATAGTAAACTCACTCCCTCAGGTATAGGAACCCACAAACAAACTGGGCCAAGGGGAGCGTTCCCTTTAGCTCAATGCGTATGTCAGGTTGACCGGCGCGTGGGAGACCCGGGTTCGACTCCCGCTCAGGACATGTGTAAGACCATACCCGTTACACTATCAATTACTGTAGTAACTGACAGTGAAGTATCACCTTGTCCACTTTAAAGTATGACCCGCTGTCAGTGTTAGTTAGCTATCAATTACTGTAGTAACTGACAGTGAAGTACCACCTGTCCACTTTAAAATATGACCCGCTGTCAGTGTTAGTTAGCTATCAATTACTGTAGTAACTGACAGTGAAGTACCACCTTGTCCACTTTAAAATACGACCCGCTGTCAGTGTTAGTTAGCTATCAATTACTATAGTAACTGACAGTGAAGTACCACCTTGTCCACTTTAAAATACGACCCGCTGTCAGTGTTAGTTAGCTATCAATTACTATAGTAACTGACAGTGAAGTACCACCTTGTCCACTTTAAAATACGACCCGCTGTCAGTGTTAATTAACAGTTAATTAATGCAGTAACTACCAGTGAAGTACCACTGTATTAAACTGTACAAGAAGACCAGCTGTCAGTGTTTTTTTTTTTTGGAACTACTACCAACTTTTACTGTAATTTAGCTAGTGCTCAATACATTATTTACTAGTAACTACTGTTTAAAGCTCAACCAGCTGTAGTATGCAAATATTTTTTGGGGTTTATTGATAAACATTTTGTAAATTGTTAATGTGTTTCATATCTATTGTGGCTGTGAGCATAATAAAGAGGTGTCTCTTTGTATTAGATTGCCCAGTGTTTGATTTTTTATCATAATCTGTATTATACACAATATTTCCAGTAATAAACTTGTTTCATAACAGTCTTTACCTTGTTCGTGTAGCATCACAGATAGAACCACCAAGTACACAATTAAGTATCACTAGAGGTACCCGTATAAGTACCACTAATTAGTACAAATGATGCCACCATAATCCCTAATTATCACTCCACAAAAGTACCAGTAACTATCACTATAATTAATACTTAACTAGCCGGTAACTGTCACTTTAGTGACCAGTACTTGTGACTGTAAGTACCACTACAAGTACCACTGTAGTTACTAGTAAGTACCACTGGTACTAACACCAGAAGTACCAGTAAGTACCCCCGTAGTTACCTATTAACTAGTGGGCGCTATTTTAGTAACTGTCAATTAAGTACTAGTAACTACCACTGTAGTTAATACTAAATATACTGGTAACTGTCACTTTAGTTACCAGTACTTGTGACTCTAAGTACCACTACAAGTACCACTGTAGTTACCAGTAACTACCACTGGTACTAACACCAGAAGTACCAGTAAGTACCAGTAAGTACCCCCGTAGTTACCTATTAACTAGCGGGCAGTACTTTAAAGTGTTACCAGTGTTAATTGTGTGTGTAATGTCTTTGTGATGACATATGTGGAGGATTCTGTTATAGAACTCACATTACTTCCTCTCATTTTTACCTTTTGTTTGTCCATTTCTTCATAAATTGCAACTTAACTGTAAAACTATGATCAATATTTACCACAAAGACTTCTATTTGACTGGCATTAAGCTAAAGAGACCAAGGAATATAAATACCTGGGACATTATCTCTCTGCGGAGTCGGACCTGTCTGATGATAGAGACATTTATAGACAGTGTCAACAGCTCTATGGACAAGCCAACATGCTGGTGTGCAAGTTTGGTGCATGCTCAGCTGCAGTTAAAATGAAACTTTGTAAAGCATATTGCACCCCCATGTACACTGCTCACCTGTGGAGGCACTACAGAAGAAGCACAGACTGAATGTGGCCTATAACGACGGCCTGCGGTGCTGCTGAGGGTCCCGAGATGGAGCAGTGCGAGCCAAATGTTTGTATATTCAGGTGTGCCTACCTGCCCTGCAGTACTGCGCACTCATGTACAGCTGCGCAGACTCATGTACAGCTGCGCAGACTCATGTACAGCTGCGCAGACTCATGTACAGCTGCGCAGACTCATGTACAGCTGCGCAGACTCATGTACAGCTGCGCAGACTCATGTACAGCTGCGCAGACTCATGTACAGCTGCGCAGACTCATGTACAGCTGCGCAGACTCATGTACAGCTGCGCAGACTCATGTACAGCTGCATGCAGAGGCTCATCATTCAGACACTGACTAACCCAGCTCTAAGTTCAGTGTGATATTTTTCTAGTACATGGACTCACTGGCGTGTGAGCCTGTACAGAATTACGTAGAGGTGCTTGTTTGTTTGTTGTATATTTTTTTATCTTTTTGTTGTTGTTGTCTTGTTTGTCTATGTGCTGTCCTTTTTATAATCTATGGACCTGGTGTCTGAAATAAAGCTTAATAATAAAAAAATAATAATAACACACCAAACTAAGTCAAAATTAGAAAAATGTGTTTATCTGTCATACGCACTTTAACTTGTTAGTTAGCTCTAGTTCTGACGAGAGCTGGATCACTTCACAGCTTCATCTGCTCTGATTGGAAAACAATCTGTAAACTTATGTTTAAAACAGATCTGTTCAGTTAATAAAATTTAACCAAGTTTTGGATATCAAAGCTGATTTAGTAACATTCATTCATTCATTTTCTACTGCTTAATCCCGTTAGGGGTCGCGGGTGACTGGAGCCTATCCCAGTGACTTTGGGCCTTAGGCGGGGAACACCCTGGACAGTGGCCAACTCGTCGCAGGGTTAGACAGACAAACATTCACTCTCTCATTCACTCACTAAGGGACATTTACAGTGATGCCAATGAACCTAAACATACATGTTTTTGGAGGAAACCGGAGAAAACCCACGGTGACACGGGGAGAACATGCAAACTCCACCCAGAGAGATCGTGAGATGTTGATGTGGTCCGACCCGGGAGTCAAACCCACGACCTCCTTATTGGGAAGCCAGAGCTCTAACCACTTGGCCCAGATTTAATAACATAAAAAGCACAATTATTTTTCCACTCAACTCAAATCACTTCTGTCAGCAGGATTAGTACAGCTACATTTTCCAGTTGAAAATTAATAAACTGATTCAGTCACTTGAATACAAGATTGAGCTGAGGTAACATGACTTGAGGCCGTCCTGGAGTCGTACATTTT
Source organism: Mugilogobius chulae (assembly GCA_038363315.1). Lineage (NCBI taxonomy): Eukaryota > Metazoa > Chordata > Actinopteri > Gobiiformes > Gobiidae > Mugilogobius > Mugilogobius chulae. The sequence continues at coordinate 19,815 of JBBPFD010000359.1, forward strand.
AGGGTTGTCTAAAGTATAGATAATCAGTTATTAATCAACAAGTATTGATACTGAAAAAAACAACATGGACAAAATGTTATCTTTTTGTTAAAGTTGTAGAATCTTCTTAAGCTTTATCAGAACTAGTTTAAAAACAACATAATTAGTATCAAGAATTGAGTCAGTTCCTTTGTATTAAAATTTTGTTTCTAAACTTAGCACCATAAAAACACTGGCTCAGACAAATTAGTTTTTCCACCCAAAACACAAAATGTACACAATTCTTATGTCATTTCTATTCAGTCTGAGGCTTTTCTCAGCTCCTGGGATGTTTGGAATCTGTATAAAGACCAGCTAACGATTATTCGTTTATTAAATTAGTTGGCGATTATCTCAATAATCGATTAGTTGCGATGTATAGATAAACTTGTTGCAGCCCTACATATAGCCTCTTCTCTCTACGGCTGGGCGATATTGACAAAAATGAAAATCTCGATCATTTTTAGGTGAATCTCGATAACGATATTTGGACGATATTCTGTCAGTTCAACATAAATGTGCTAAAACCTGTTCAAATTAGTTCCACTCGAAAAACCAAGACCTTAAATATTCTGACAAGTTTAAATTTGGAGCAGGTCTTAAAAAAGTAGAACAAGTACATTTAACCCTTAACTCAAAAACACAAGACTTGTTTTCATAATTTCAAGTTAGTGTATATTTGTCTTTGAGTAAAATAAGATATTTTATATTTGTTCTGATGGCAATCAGGTTCAATCCAATCAAAATACTCAGAACATGAAAAATACTACTAATTAGACACACGTTGTCCCTTGCTTTCTCATCTATAATGGTCATTTTTTCTAGTGTGTTGTCAAAATAATCACAAAAGTGCAGCAATCTTCCATTGTAAACTCATTTTTCTGTTTTATGAATTGCTTAATGTACACATTCTGATACATTATATATTTAAACTGAAAATATAAAATGAGCTTTTTACTGCACAATAAACTCAATATTAAATGTTTGCAGATCTTCAAAACAACATTCACGATATTATCTAAAATTCGATATATTGCCCAGCTCCACTTTTTCATTCATTCATTTTCTACCGCTTAATCCCATTAGGGGTCGCGGGTGACTGGAGCCTATCCCAGTAACTTTGGGCCTTAGGCGGGGTAACACCCTGGACAGTGGCCAACTTGTCGCAGGGTTAGACAGACAAACATTCACTCTCTCATTCACTAAGGGAAATTTACAGTGATGCCCAATTAACCTAAACATGCATGTTTTTGGAGGTGGGAGGAAACCGGAGTACCCGGAGAAAACCCACGGTGACACGGGGAGAACATGCAAACTCCACCCAGAGAGATCGTGAGATGTTGATATGGTCCGACCCGGGAGTCGAACCCACGACCTCCTTATTGGGAAGCCAGAGCTCTAACCACTTGGCTACCGTGCACCCTGGCATCCCTGGGTGGGCTCAGCTACCATATCTTTAATCATGTTTATCCAGGTGTACTTTAGCTCTACTCTTTCTTATTCATGAGTTCTGTCCTGTTCTTTCTCCAGATTTTACTGATTTCTTCCAGATTTTACCGTTGAGTGTCCGGTTGAGCTGCTCCATTCGCTCCCCAGCGCTGCTCTTCTGCTGCGGCTCCAGACTTTTCTTCAGCTCAGACACGAGCCTGTCCACGTCCAGCGGCTCCATAATCACCTCTCACTCTAAAAACACTTCTGTAAATATTATATAAGTTTAATTTACGATAACCAGTCTCTTCAGAGCTAAAACACCGGAGAAAAACACACGTTCCCGCCGCTCCGTCTCTTTACACGGTTAGCTTCAAACATGTTAGCTAAACTTTTAACGGTTTACTCTTTTATGACGCTGTAAAAACACAACTGCGAGGTTATTAAGTGTGTTTGTCTTCTTTAGATTTAGTTACGAACGATTCTACAAAACAATCCTACATTAAACGCGTTAAAATGTTAAAAACTGAACTGACAGTTGAAGCGTTAGCATTAGCATCGAGTGAAGCCGCTTCGTTTCTAAGACAACGCGACGTCATCACGCACGAGCGCCGCGCACGCCCATCTTTCTGCACCAAACTCCTCCTAATTTTATTTATTTATTAAAGAGAACATGATCTAAAACTAAACACGGGTCAGATTATTCCAGATTAATTATGTTTTTGTTTTTAATCCTGCGCGTGGTTTTATTCACGTTTGAAAAGATAAAAAAGTGAAACGTAAACATCTTTCTGCAGCTTGTATGTGCGCCGGAAGTCCAGCAGAGGGCAGCAGATACCGCAGCAAAACAGCGCTCTTTCTGGGTTAGAGAAATAAATGAACGTCAGTGACTTATTAAACTGATTACTCCGTTTGAAAAAGTAAAAATGTCTAAATTAATAATTAAACTGAGAAGTTCCTGCTGCTGATGTGAAACAGTTCTGATTCTAACACTGCTCATTAAAACAAACAGCTCCGGACCTTTTCATATGATTGTGTTTTAGGCCAATCACTTATTTAAATGAGCTTTTCCAATCAGCCTGATGATATTGATCACAAAGTGTCTGACATATATTATATTATATTATATTCTGTCTTTGTCTGAAACATGATGACTCTACACAACACAGAGCAGCCCTGGAGCAGGTCAGATCTGTGACTTTACAGCTAAACTCTGACATAAACATCTGTATTTAAGTCTACACTCTTTTATTAAGCCACAGCCTCGTGAGCGCACGTGCACGGCCTTATCAATACTCTGTATCGGCGCCTGAATCGATCATATTCCTCAGATCTGCGGTGATTGATGATCCGGGCAGATGTGCAGGAATGAGCTCGTTACGTTACGCACGGGACGTCGCTGATAGTAGTCCACCGCCGAGGGGCGTGGCCTGCTCCAGCTGCAGTGCACGGGCTCAGCCTGGGTCCGTGTGCGCATGCGCACTGCATCTGACGGACGGACGGACACCGAGGAGCAGCGGCGGCGGAGCGGCACCGACGGGATGTGGGCTTACGCACGCACGAGCAGCACGAGCAGCACCGAAGCACGAGCCCGGTTGATGGAGGCGCGCGGCTAACGGACCGGAGGAGCACGAGCCACAGCACGAGGAGCAGCGCGAGGAGGAGGAGGATGAATCCGGCGGAGGCAGACGCGGGCCCGGACCCCGCCGCGGCAGGTCTGTGCGCGTGCTCGTGCATGTGTGTGTTTGTGTGTACGCGTGCGCGCTGCCGCCATGATGCCTCCACATCCGCCCATCACCGCGCTTTACCGCGCATCCCGCAGCTCCGCGCGCAGCTCCGGGCTCAAAGGTGCGCGCGAGGCCCGAGCTCCAGGCGCCACACGCGCGCACGCGGCCCACCGTAGCCCGTTAACTACCCGCGGGTCACGTGACTGTGTTTCTGCTCCGTCCTCCGCCTTTTGTCCCGCTCCGGCCTCACGCGCCCGCTCCGGCTCCGCGCGCGCTGCTGGACCTGCCCTCTGGTCCCGGTCTGGTCCTGGTTCAGTCTGGGTTTGGTCCTGGTCTGGTCCCGGTCTGACACGGTCTGGTTTTGGTCTCCCTCATTAACTACCTGCGGGTCACGTGACTCTCGGCTCCATTCACTGTTTCCTCCGCTGTCCTCGTGCGGGAGAAATACCTGCGGGTCACGTGACTCTACCTGGTGTCGTAATGCTTCAGCTTCAGGACCAGGATCAGGACCAGGACCAGACCTTTAGACCTGAGACAGAGGAACAGAAACAGGGTCACTGCCTTTTACCTGCGGCTTTGTATCGAGCTCATTGATCCTGGTGGTGGTGATGATGTAGTAATGTTGTGGTGATGTAGTAGTAATAATAATGTTGTGGTATTAAAACAGTATTTGTTTGTTAGAGGCTTTAGAACTTGATAAGCTGGAGCAGCATTTAGAACATTAAACAACATTATAAGGTGATTGTGACAGGTTAAACTAAAGTAAATTCAGATTTCTGAACATTCTCTGCCCGTTTTCCCTCAGATTTCTAACGTTTATAGACGTATTCAGACGTGGATGACAAATGTGACTGTTACCAAGCAACCCTGCTGTAAACAAAAGCCCAAAACCACATGAATGACACAGACGTTATAGAGCAGAGCCTTTGTTTTGTTCAGTGATTGTGTCAGGTTGGAAAATGGAAAAACAACGGAGAGATTCTGTTTTAGTCGTTATATTATAAAATGTATTCATGATTTTCTACTTAAAACTATGTCACATTTTTAATTACAGACGTTTACAATACCTCCTTTAACTGTTGTTTAAATGTGAGCTGATTAGATTATTCTTTTTAGTGTTTTAGAAGCTGAAACGTGAGAAGTTTTAGATGAAATGAAGTGTGTCAGATCTCAAACACACTTCTGGTTGTAGACGATGATGATGTCGTAATATGTTTGGATAATTCTGATAAAAAACAGTGGACTCAAGTCAGCGGGAGACCGGGGTAAGTTGTCACACAAAACCTGCACTCTAAGAAATCTTTCCGTAAAAAAACAGGAAATTCTCCTGCCAAAAATTACCAGCAAACTGTCAGTTTTTTTTTCCGTTGCAATTCCATCTGTTAATTTGCAGGTTTTATCCGTAAAACTCCTCGGGGCAAAAACGGAAAGTTTTATGTTAATTTAAGAAACGTTTTCATTCAAATTACGGACTCTTATGTATTTTATTTCTCCCGGAGACTTTTTCATACGGTGAAGCATTTCTCACACAAACAGGACAAAGACAGTATTTTTTTCAAAGTCAAACATTTAATAAAACAATAATACTACAACAGGAACATAAACAGTAAAAAACAATCATCTTTAAATCACAATAAAGACCTTTTACCTTCAGGTTCAAACAGGTTTGTGTCAGAAACAGTTTAAATCCAGAGAGTTTCACTTTAGTCTTTCTGTCCTTTTCTTCTGTTTGTCCAGATTCTCTCAGAGAAACTTCTGAAGGAAAAAAAATGATGATTAAGAAATGTACAATAAAGACCAAAACAGAATCTTAATCCTTTTTTTCCCAAACCTTTGTGTGAATCTCAGATTGTTACAGAAGCTTCAGATGTTGTCCAAACATCACTTTATCTGAAAATACAGTTAAAATATAAATCATGTTAAATACAAATGATTATTTGTTCAAATCCACTATAACATGATTCAGCACTTACTTAGTTCTGTGGGAAAAACTCTCCAGTCCTTGTTTTCAGACACTTCTGGTGCTAAAAATCACAATTTAAAATATGAATCAGTCATACATTTCTCAAACAGTTCACTTGTTGTTAGTTAAATATAAAAAGGAAATATATATTTTTACTCACCAGAGCAGCTCAGATCTCTTCTGTCCAAACAGACTGACTCTGTCTCTGACTGTTGAAGTTTTCCCTCCAAAACACTTTCTTTCTCCCACAATGCATTGCTTTCAGTTAGAAATTACGGAAAAACCCGTAGAATTTAAGAAACGGACTAGTTCATGTAAAACTACAGAGAAAAGTCTTTATTTTTACAGACAGAGCTGTTAAAATACATGAAAACACCATAAACAGGAAACATTCCAGTTTATTTACGGATTTTTTTAAGAGTGTATGTTCAAGTAAAAAAATAATAATTCAGTTTTTGAAGTCTAACTCTGTCATGACATGAAATATTCAAACTATGAGTTGTTAGAGGAGAGTGTTAAGAGTATTTACACATTATAACTTCTGTCTCTCTTGAAGCTAGTTTTGTGCTGGAGCTAGTTTTAGCATTAGCATTAGCACATTTAGCAGCTCAAACTCACCTGTAATAAAAGATAATTTTAGAGGTATTCATGATACATTACGTAAATTACTTTGTATAATAAGTCTATTGATTAAAGAATTTAGTTTAGTAAAGTTTAAAATTGTAACAATAATTCAATAATTTGTCATTTTTAATTTTGTAGAATTTGATAAGATTTGATACATGCTATTGAAGCTGTATATACATATATATACTATATTTTATTTATTATTTTTTATTTAAGTTACAGAATTCTCAGGTTTTAGATATATTTCATGAGTGCAACAAATGTTATTAGGTATTATTGCAGTTTTTATCATTAAAACAACTATTGTAGACATGTAATTGTGCTACATTTGTTCAATAAATAACATTAGTAGCACAATTTCTATTCATGTTTCAGAGTTTTCATGAATTGCATTAATTTTAGTGTAATAAAAGTTAATAAATTGATGTTTTTATAGGCCTAGAGGTTCTGCAGGTGACGTCACAGCATTCTAAATGTTCGTGCTGAGTGGCATCAATGCATGAGAGTTAATGGAGAGAAGAGTTCAATAAACAGCTAAAACAGGAAAAATAACAAGTCTACTGACACTGGGTTTGTAACTGACGTAAAAACAGTTGTAGCAAATAAGATAAACTTTAGCTTCTCACATTTATCAGACATTAAAATCACACACAGTTGAACTTATGACCTTTTTCTTCTTAAAAATGATGTTTTTGAGTCCGTTTGTTGCAGTTAAATTGTCCTAAATCATCAACTGTTTTAGCAGACAAACTTGCAGCTAACAAGCCGTTGCCACGACAACAAAGAAATACATTGAAGAAATGCCACTCATTCTAAATGTTGCTAAGCAAAATGATGTCAGTGCAGAACCTCTATAGACCCTATTTTGTCTACTTTTCTAGGACATGGACTTCCTGTTTAGCTGCATTTAGCCTGTAGACTTCAGTCGATGGGTTTATTTTAACTGTCATTATATTTAATTAAAATTGCCTCACAAGACAGACAAACAAACACGTTAGCTACCTTAACAGAGCTAAACAGGAAGTGCATTTCCAAGCCAAGTGGGCGGGACAAAATAGGGTCAATAGAGGTTATGCAGGTGACATCATTTTATTCCAAAAATGCTTAGCAACATTTAGAATGAGTGGCATTTCTTCAATGTATTTCTTTGTTGTCGTGACAACGGCTTGTCTGCTACAAACTTGTCTGCTACAAACAGTTGATGATTTAGGACATTTTAACTGCAACAAACAGAATCAAAAACATTTTTTTAAAGAAGAAAAGGTAATAAGTTCAGCTGTGTGTGATTTCAGTGTCTGATAAATGTGAGAAGCTAAAGTTTATCTGCTTTGCTACAACAGTTGACTTGATTTTCTCTGTTTACATGTCAGTTACAAACCCAGTGCTCAGTAGACTTGTGGTGGGTTGAATTTGTTCTCAAACTGTAGTTTATTTTTTCTGTTTTAGCTGTTTATTGAACTCTTACAAGAGAAAATGTTCTTTCTCTCCATTAACTCTAATGCATCCTTCACACTCAGCATGAACATTTAGAATGATGTGAGGTCACCTGCATAACCTCTATTGTTTCACTAAAGAAAAAAACAAATCAAATGTAGTCATGAGTTTGTCAAAGACATTCATTCATATTGTAGATGTTCTATGATCATAAATGTTACAATGTGATGCTTCAGCTCAAAATCAGAATATATCATAATTAAAATGTAATGTTCTAATACAGTGACACTTGCCCCACATGCTGGGTCAGGGTTAGTTATTAAACTGCTTGTGTGTCTTTACTGACATGAAAAGACATTTTGAAGCCAAGACCTGTGAATCTAAAAAGTGTGACAACAGGCCCCGGTCTCCCCTAAACGTAATCCCAAAACATATTAAAAGAATACAAGAACATTTCAGATCCTTGTTCTTGAAATGTAATCGTTTTTTTAACAAAGTCGATGATTGTTAATGGTTCTGTTCTTGCTTTATTTCGCTCAGAGTTCACTTATATTTGTCTTGTTTAGGAAACTAAAGCTGTGGGAGCTGATTTTTACACTGAAAGCAGAATTTAAATCTTTTGATACATGGTTCATATCACTTGTTTTCATTTTTTATTGCAATTATGGCTTAAACCTCTTTTTACAAACAATAAAGTGAAAGTGGAGAGGACCAGAGCCAATCAGAGCGCAGCATTCAGCTCCTGATCACAACTCAAACTCTTTATTCAGTTCAAACAGTAGTGTCTGATTTTGTCACAAAGAGCTGTATTATCAGACACAGAGTTTACTCATTCAAAACCAAAAAAATGGTTACCTCAACTTTAATTCAGCAATCACAGCTGATTACTGAAATAATCGTTAACTAATTTAATAATTGGATAATTGTAATCGTGTGCCATGGGTCTGAAAAGGTTGGGAAACACTGCTCTAGATTAGAACACAAGGCCCAGGGGCCAGATGCGGCCCTCCACATCATTTATGCGGCCCTCAAGTCTTATAAGATTAATTTGAATCTTATATTACAAAAAGTGTGTTTGTGTTAACTTAATTAAATTATTTGTATGAAATTGAAAGTAGGGCTGGGCGATATGGCAAAAAATTAACATCACGATATTTTTGTAGCCACATCACGATTTCGATTTTACCCCGATTCTTTATTCCAATTGTCTTTGAGGCAAATAC